>JAIUSX010000753.1:0-14982 GCA_026573805.1 Hesperophylax magnus | reverse complement strand
AATTACTCGCCAAACATCGAAGCTGGTTACAAATTTTGGTCACACTTTTGTCCCATTTAAAGTTACTGTCTACGATTATGCCAAGGTAAGTATATTTGTTTGTAAAATCAATTTTTTCACAGCAACAAATATTATTCATTTTTTTATGTATACATTCAAAATTATGTGCAGTTATTTTAGGTAAGTTCCACATTTTCAAGCTCGGTGATCTTATATACATGCATTTAGTTTTTTTGACATGAATAATTAGTCCTACATCATGAGACCATTAAAGTAGCTCGTTAAAGTCTATTTGTAATTCTTGAATAGCTATTTCAGGGTTTTCATTACAGACAACTAGTGCAGTATCAGCAGCAAAAATGAATCTACGGGCTATTTAAAAAAGTTTAGACATGGCAATTACATATACATTGTATAATTTTGGTAGTAAAATTGACCCTTGTGGCACTCCTGATTAAATAAATCTAAAATTACTCATTACATTCAAAATCTTTACATACATTTTTCTATTTGTTAAATAGTTTTTGAAAAATGATAGGAGTTTACCACAGATTCCTATGATTTCGAGATTGTGTATGGCTGAGTGTATCAAAAGCTTTTGAGAAATCAATAAATAATACTAGTAGATGTTTTTTAGAGTTAAGATCTGAATTTATATAATTGGAAAATTTTTCGAGCAGTTTATCACAGTTTTTTTGTTTTTGGAAGCCATGCTGACATTCATCAATAATGCCCAAATTATTTAAATATCTATCCAAATTTATAGATATATATTTTTCTAATATTTTTTCTAATACGCGTAATAAGTAAATAGGCCTATAATTATTTATTACGGTGTGATCTCCATTTTTAAAAATGGGCCTTATGATGCTGCATTTTAGTTCAGCTGGAATGTGACTTTTGTCAATAATTCTGCTAATTAGGTGAGTAATTATAGGACCAAATAATTTAACATGTTTTTTTAGATCATACGTGCGAATTAGATCCACGCCCGGTGTCTTTGAATTTTTCATTCTTCCAATAATGCATTCAGTTTTTTCTGCATTAGCTCTTGGTAGGTACATTGAATGTTGCAAATGTTCTCGCTTCAACTCAGACGCTTCAATTAATTCAATAACTTGAATAATCTCGAGGATTACAACAATGACGACAATAATACACAATAGATGGGCATTTTTAATTGTTTTCGACTAATATTTACTGTTTTCGATCAAAACTACAATAAAAAATGTCATTAGTAAATATTTAATCCACCCGGACTATTTAGGCAATCTAACACTTAATGACCCCTAATACCTTGGTGGACTCTAGTACGTGCCCGTGGTTCTTTATTTTGTTAATTTGGTCAAAGGAAATAAATATTTTTGTCATTAGTTAGTTTTATTTTCGTTGTGAGCGTTTTTTAATTGTATTTTTGTTTTTTGTTTTATTTGGTACATTATTTTGTTACAATTTATGTTTTCCAGTAATGTAGGCCTCACTGGGTGGCTTGCCCGTGCTGAGGCCTTCATTTTATAATATGAAAATCTAATCTACATATTACATTTAAAGAGAAGATAGTAAATTTGAAAATAAAATAATAAATTTAAAATTAAAAATAAAAATACATTTAAAATTAAAAAATAATACAATGAAAATAATCTTGTGTGTTTGTGAGTGATGTGTGTTTATGTTGGTTTTGTGTGTTACGTGTAGGTTTTATTTTTATTTTATGCTATGACATTTTGGTAATATTGTCTTTTTTGTTGTTTAATCCATTTAATCCATTTAATCCATTTTGTTGTTAGAATAACTACTCTTCAGTTGCATGAAAGAGAATGAAACAATGAGTGTATGCAAATACAGTCTCTTCCCACCCCTGCGAAAAATACGTGGTGTTTACTAAATTAGATTCATACCTAGATACTATTTTCTTTACTTATTTAAACAATCGTACAACATTACAGATAACTAGTATATTTGAGTAATCAATTTAAAATAGGTTATTTAAAAAAAAAATGCCGTGTAGTATTTTAACGGATAAGGGCTGTTTCGCCTTGCGAGGGTGTTAATTTTTTGCTGATATTCTTAATGGGGACCTAACACTTTTTTATCGCTTTTATTAAAGAATATGAAATAAAAACCATAATTTAACCATTCCATATTTTATTTAAATTCGAACTCCCCATAAAATCATACACCTATTATGGGTAAAAGTTTGTGAAAACACGAGTAAAAATTATTTTCTTTGACAGTTAGTTACATATCTTCCCGGGGGTCTCCGATATCCTCTGCCTTCCCTTGAACGATATTTATTCTTCAGACACGCCTTTCTCCGCCCATTCATTTAAAAAACTAATTTTTCATTAAGTGGGAGAGGAAGAGAAATATCGTATAAGAAAAGGAGATGCTCCCTACTCCCTGTTTAATACTCGCTTATTAATTTATCATATTTTTATTTTATTAATTCTTGCGGTAATGAGAATATTTTTTAGTGTTGGTTCCAACATGGGCGCAAATGAATGTAATGTCGATCTTGATAGAATATAATGTTTTCATTTATACGTCGGTAAGCTCTGATGAGTAATTATTCAGAAACAAGATTTGATCAAAAATCATACGTCTTGTATGCAGGGACTTTTTGGGAATTTGTTAATTTTAATGGAATTGATAAAATTTAAAAAGTGTAAAATTACTTAAATAATTTTTATGATTGTGATTGTGACACCTGTGATTGGTAGAAAGAAATCCAATTCTCAACAAGGTTCCCTTCACTAAATGGAACCTTGTTGAAAACATGTTTTTATAATGGATGTTTCTGTTTAAAAAATGAGCAAGTATTTTAAGCCTTTGTTGCAAATGAATCGGTGAACTTATATGTAAGGTGGACAGGGCTTCAAAAAGAAAAAAATACTTAAAAATTGATTCAAGTGAAATTTAAATTATTACTGTCTAGATTTGTAATGAGTTTTGATGGATTCAAGGAGAGGAAGTATGAGTAAAGAGAAAATAATTTGTTATAAAAGGTAGTCATAATAAAAATATTTTTAAAAGTAATTAATAATTTTATTTTTATTGGAAAAGGCATTCTTCGGTAATTTAAATATAAGCTAACAAAAAAATGACCGATTTGTAAACAACAAGCAGTCATATAGTTCCTATTGAGTTTAAAATATACGATGGGAATGAGGATTACATATAACACGATATTAAGGGAATGTGAAAGAATTACAACTTAAAAAGACTTCTATAAAGTAAGTACGCGCAATAAGTGCCAACGTATTAAAATTTTTATATAAATTATTTAATAAAATTTAAAAAGCGATAATTGCTATAACGTATTTACATTTAATTCTTAGTAGGTACACATTTATAAGTATAAAAAATAAACTTAAAAATTAAACTAGAGTAATACAAAATAAATTTAAGACCGATAAATGCTACTGTGTATAGAAAAATCATAACCTTAGTAGAATTAAAAATAAATTTGTAAAAGAAGAGATATACGAAATAAATGTACAACAATAAATAAGTAGTGAACAAGAATATAGCAAAGTATCATTTTGGCCTGTCTTTTATCCTTCATCGGATTAGTCGAAGAAGTCGTCGTAAGCCTTTTGGAAGGACTCGTCGTTTCCGTCTTGTTCCTGAGGACCATAACACCACGGTCTGAATCTACGCGGTGATTAATGCCATAATCCTAGGGAAGAAAACACAAATTAATATTAGTTAACAAGCTTGGAAAGTGTTTATTTAAAAGCAACACCCCGAGAGCACATATCGAGATCGGAGGAAGCCGCTCAGTAGAGAACAAAGTTTTAAATCATTCGCTGTATGCATCCTGTTCTTCTTTATCGAATATCGGAGGAAGCCAGTCAGTAGAGATCCAAGCCTTAAATAATTCGTTGTCTGCATCATGTTCTTCGTCATCGGAGATCGGAGGAAGCTGGTCAGTAGAAATCCAAGTCTTAAATCATTCGTTATCTGCATCATGTTTTTCGTCATCGGAGATCGGAGGAAGCCGGTCAGTAGAGAACCAAGTCTTAAATCATTCGTTGTCTGCATCATGTTCTTCGTCATCGGAGATTGGAGGAAACCAATCAGTAGAAATCCAAGTCTTAAATCATTCGTTATCTGCATCATGTTTTTCGTCATCGGAGATCGGAGGAAGCCGGTCAGTAGAGAACCAAGTCTTAAATCATTCCTTGTCTGCATCATATTTTTCGTCATCGGAGATCAGAGGAAGCCGGTCAGTAGAGAACCAAGTCTTAAATCATTCGTTGTCTGCATCATGTTCTTCGTCATCGGAGATCGGAGGAAGCCAATCAGTAGAAATCCAAGTCTTAAATCATTCGTTATCTGCATCATGTTTTTCGTCATCGGAGATTGGAGGAAGCCAATCAGTAGAAATCCAAGTCTTAAATCATTCGTTGTCTGCATCATGTTCTTCGTCATCGGAGATCGGAGGAAGCCAATCAGTAGAAATCCAAGTCTTAAATCATTCGTTATCTGCATCATGTTTTTCGTCATCGGAGATCGGAGGAAGCCGGTCAGTAGAGAACCATGTCTTAAATCATTCCTTGTCTGCATCATATTCTTCGTCATCGGAGATCGGAGGAAGCCGGTCAGTAGAGAACTTAGTCTTAAATCATTCGTTGTCTGCATCATGTTCTTCGTCATCGGAGATCGGAGGAAGCCAATCAGTAGAAATCCAAGTCTTAAATCATTCGTTATCTGCATCATGTTTTTCGTCATCGGAGATCGGAGGAAGCCGATCAGTAGAGAACCAAGTCTTAAATCATTCCTTGTCTGCATCATATTCTTCGTCATCGGAGATCGGAGGAAGCCGGTCAGTAGAGAACCAAGTCTTAAATCATTCGTTGTATGCATCATGTTCTTCGTCATCGGAGATCGGAGGAAGCCAATCAGTAGAAATCCAAGTCTTAAATCATTCGTTATCTGCATCATGTTTTTCGTCATCGGAGATCGGAGGAAGCCGATCAGTAGAGAACCAAGTCTTAAATCATTCCTTGTCTGCATCATATTCTTCGTCATCGGAGATCGGAGGAAGCCGGTCAGTAGAGAACCAAGTCTTAAATCATTCGTTGTCTGCATCATGTTCTTCGTCATCGGACATCGGAGGAAGCCAATCAGTAGAAATCTAAGTCTTAAATCATTCGTTATCTGCATCATGTTTTTCGTCATCGGAGATCGGAGGAAGCCGGTCAGTAGAGAACCAAGTCTTAAATCATTCCTTGTCTGCATCATATTCTTCGTCATCGGAGATCGAAGGAAGCCAGTCAGCAAGGGAACCAAGTCATAAATCATTCGTCGTCTGTATCAGATTCATCAGACTCTTCACTATCTGAAGCCAGCCAGTCGGCTACGAGGAAGGCAACAAAGCTATCCGAGGCAGCTGTATCCCAGACTACCTCATAATCAAGCTCCTCTATTTCATCTTCGACTTCCTCTTCTGTATTGTCCCCCTCGTCAGCAGCGTTAGGAGCCTGTGGAAGAAAATAAATTAAATATTAAAGATATGTTAATGCAATCATAACGATGTGAGAAAATAGAAAAGCTATGGCTTAGATATAATTCCCCAATTTGAAAAATCGTACAAGAGTTAAAATAATTATATCAATACTGTTTGAGTAACTATCCGTATTTTCTTAATAATAAAACTGAATCAGTTCAATACTTGTCGGTGTTTCGAAGTATTTTTTACTTTTATGCAATGGGATTTTTAGGTATTTTTGGTGTTTGATCCAATTCATAACCAAGCACCATTACCATTGAGGGAATTTTATAATTTATTGAATTTTTTTTATCTTATTGTGAGTGTTATTTTATATTCTTTTTTGATACAAAACTTGGATATCTTTGGATTTGAGGTCGAAATACCCAACGAAATTAAATAATGATATTTTTATTTAAAAGGTATAACATATATGTAGTTTTTAGGTACAGAAAAGTTTGTTTATTTATTAATTTTTTGTGAAATCGACAGTTTACATTTAATCAGTTTGTACATAAGTGTTATTTAGTAAAATAAAACCAATTATGTATTTCCTCCTTGTGACTTTAACTGAGACAGCATAATATGGAATAATTTATTTAAATTTATATGGGAAAATAAAGATTGGAATTTATAAATGTCATTTATCTTTTTTACTTCTACCATCGTGTAGAATTACCTCCCGAAGTGAGTGTACTTTATCCCCGTTCACCCCGTATATTATTTTTAATGAATTAATTGTGAAATAATATAAATTCATAAAATAAAATTTACTTGCGCACGCCGGTATTGAACCCTTGACCTTCGAATTGCTAGTGGAGAGCCTTACCTCTCGACCACGGAGGCCATCTTCGAATGATTTCATTAATTAATATTCATTTGTAAAAAGAAATTCATTATATTCGAAGGATTTGATTCTAAGAAAAGAGTTTGATTATTTCAAAAAAATGTCTGTATTAAAAGGATTGAATTAAATATAGCAAGTAACTGGGTTGTAACATTATATATTAAAAGAAAAAAACATATTTTTAGTACACAACTTTTCTATTGAACCAACTAGGTTATCTCAAGCTTCGTCAGAGCTAATATACAGCTACAGAGTTAATATAATAGCCCTGACAAAGCTTGAGATAAGCTAAACCTGGTTGACTGTCATTTATTAATTCGATTAAAAAGTGGAATATTACACAGTGTGTTTTTTTCATTCAAAGAAGTTGATTCGATTAAAAGTATTCGATTATATTAAAATAATTTCATTGTGTTTGATGAAGAGACTTACCGCTAAATGTTGGTTGTAGTACGCGATGATGAATTCGATATCATTAAAGAACTCTTCAGTGATAAAATTGGGTTCTAAATCATCAAACTGAAGTGATGAATCATTAGCAATGTCAGGTCCTCCATCATTAGCAAAATGAGGTTCAATAGGATCTTCAAAATCTTCACTGGACTCACCGATGTCACTTATATCTGAAAAGATTAAAAAAAATTGATTGGACACGCTTAAAACGAATTCAACGCGATCAGAATGCAGGAGACAATATGATTTTTAATAATAGAATCAAATAAACTTTCCAAAATTAGATGTGTAATTATTAAATTTTATGCACTGTATAGTTTTACAGTGCCAGATTTTTATTAAAGGGGTTAACAAAGGAAAATATTGTAAGGGAAAGAGATAAATAAATATGTACATTTTATATTGAAACAACTTTAAAAGGTTATTCCCATCAATGTAATATATCATTGAAGAAGATAATACTAATAAATCTAAAGGAAATATGAAACAGAACGAGACACAGAAAAATAAAAGCATAACGGTCTCAATTGGAAATCAAACCGAGGATCTATATTATCGGGACAACGTATTTAACCACTCGACCATTAGCACCAAATTATGATAAGTCATTTTTGTCGATTTCATATTTCAGAATTAACAATCGTATCTTGCAACTAATTTTTGTCTATGCTCTTTTGTGTCTTGTTCTGTTTCATGTTTTGTTTAGATTTATTAGCACTTCTTCACGGATATAAATTCTTTGAAAAATAACAACATTTTTGCGGAGTAATAATTAATTAATTTAATTAACCTCGTATGGTCTTTTTGCGTATGTTTGTACAAAAAACGACGATAAAAGTAGATTATTCTTGTGTACTTTAAATAACAAGTTGATACCGACTCATAAAAGTTTTTCTATCCCATTTGTATTACTGTGGCAACCTTTAAAATACGTTTATGTATTTTTACATTTTAAAAGAAAAACAAACTGGAAATGTAACAAAATTCATTCAAAATTGTTCATTTGTAATATTATAATTTTAAGAAAAAAAGTTCCTCTATCGGTTTATCACTTTGTAATGGGATTATTATTTTTTAAAACTTAGTTATCACTCAATATAAATGTAACTAGGTAATATTATAACCCAAAAGAGTCATTCATATGCTTTCTGTACTCATCTGTTTTTTTTTTTGTTTTTTTTAATGTCCAACAAATCATGAATCTGGCGGAACTTTTAAGGTGACCTGACGACAAAATCTCCTAAGACACCAGGAGCTAACAGCAATAAATAAATAAAATTGTCTTTTCATAAAAAAAATCTAATCTTAAATCAAATATACAGAGTGATTGGGGATAAAGTGCACTTATTTCAGGGGGTATTGTTCATGATTTTAGAAGTAGAAAAGATAAATAATCCCGAACATAGTGCGCTTTACTCCCGGACATCCTGTATTACACAAGAGAGAGTCGCACAAATATACATAGTGATCGGGGGTAAAGTGCACTTACTTCGGGGGGGGGGGAGGTAATATACATGATTATAGAAGTAGCAAACAAAAATAATTCCAAAGTTGGTGCGCTTTACCCCCGAACATTCTGTAGTACACAATAGAGAGTTGCACAGACAATAATTTGAAATTATCAAATATTTCTCGCCGAACTAATTTCTCTTTATATAGTACATATATTTTTATGCATAGAGGGTCCAATTGTGCTATTATATTTATTTATATTTATAACTGGGAATCCTTCCTAGTTGGAGAGTCAAATTTCTAACGAAACAAAATAAATTGTATTTTTAAAAAACACTTTCGATCTTCTATTATTTGTCATTGTAAATAAACATGTAAATATTTAATTTTATTCTAAACATTACTTATTATGTTATCTTACTTCAAAAGGCTTGCGTTTTGTCTCATGGAAAAAAATACTTTTTTAGTGATTTAATTTAGGGTATTATGACGTGTTGCTCTACATTCTTATTTAGTCAACGTTTCGGATAGCATCACATCTGCCCTGTTTATGGACACTGTAGTGCTGGCCAAAACGTTTGCTAAATAAGGAGGTAACGCAACACGGCATAATAACCCAAAAATTCTTAATATATGTACTACCTTATGGGCGATACTGAGAATAATAAAATTTTGAAAGTAAAATACGATAAATTTATACTTACAATCGTTAAAGAGCTGCCCCTGCGGATGATCAAAATCACTGATGAATGAATTGACATTCCTCTTTTTGGCCATTTTTTACTTTCAACTCGAACAAACTCTTTCGAATTGAGATACAATCAAAACACTGGCTTTAGATTTATTTGCAAGCTTTTAACTATAAAAAAATTAAATTACACACTTTGCATTAGTTGAAAAAAAATTGACATAATAACAGGACGTTTTAATTCGTTATGACACATTCAGGAGCGACTTAAATAGAAACACCTTCGATGAACTCTGATCGGTTAGTGAAAAACTTTTCAGTAATTGTTGAGTATATAAATACAGCATAAGCTTATTTAAATAAGGGGTGGGCTGCAAAAATTGTAATTAACTCAACAAATATTTTACCGATAGAAGCTTGGGTATGTTCGGGCATTTCCTCACCCCTAATGACCTGCCCTTATATCTCGTTCAAGAAGGTGATGTCTTTTTATACCTGTGTTGTGTTTTAAAACTAAAATAATACACATAACAATAAATAATTTCAAGAATCGAAGCAAAACGAGGCCGACTTAATGAATACGCAGAAAATTATGGTAGAGAAAGTCGTGGACGCCCGATGGAGACATGACACGATTAATAGAATCAATTATATGATTCCGAATAACAGAGTATGTACGAATGTGTGTGAAACAAGGAGTGTTTTCCAAGACCGAGTTGTTTGGCGGTTCATCCTCCCTGCCTATTCCTGCAGTAAAACAGAGTGATGGTTGGTTAGTTTTTTTTATAGTGAATACCTCACAAGAGTCCCAACTGCTCCCGTCTGGAGCCAGTGAGACTATGGCATCCCCAATTGGGGGATGTTGTGAGGCTGAAGGTAAGTGGGGAAGGGAAAGAGGAAGGTGGGGAAGTACCTGGCTATTCAGATCTAGTCACTAAACACGGCTAAAGCCATTTGGAGCAACGTTTCAATTCTGAATGGTGGTCTTACACCAGGGCGATATTGTTATTATTAGTTAAAAATGATGCCTGAGAAGCAGAGATGTGCAAAATGGGTACCCAACACCATTTGAAATGCAAAATGGAAATGGTTCAAAACTTTTCCATTTGAAAATGCAAAATGCAAAATGGTTTTTAGAAAAGCATTTCAAATGCAAAATGCAAAATACCTATTTTCAAAATGCATTTAAAATGCAAAATGGTTTCTCAGGTCAAACAATTAAAATAATTATAGAGTTTTTAAACAGTTTTGTCATTTAATAATAGACATCAATGTAAGACAAACATACTACATGATGGTAAAACAAAAAATGCCACGACTACGGATTATGAACCACAAAAAATTTGCGCGGGACAAATGTTGCCAACGTAAAAGCATAGAAACTGCTATCTAACATGTAATATTACAGCGTCATGGCCCCATGTTCAGTATTTGAATCAGTATTATTTGTAATGGTATCACTCAATTGCCAGGGCTTCTACCAGGGAGCAACTTGACAAATGTAAATTATCTCTCATAGCGAGGTTGAGGACCGACTGATATTTGGGGCTTATGGAATAAAGATGAGTGGAGATAGTAGAAAGAATGTTGCAAAAAATCATTTAAAATGGAAAATGCATTGAGAAAAGCATTTAAAATGCAAAATGGAAAATACCCATTTTGATTTTTGCATTTTGCATTTCCATTTGAAATGGATTTATTTGAAATAAAGTACATCTCCGCTGAGAAGGTTCGACTGTGTAGAGTGCATGGGCGTAAAAAGTTAGTTAAAATAGTCAACGGTTTATTAAATTTTAATGTACTCTAAATTTTCATATTCGGAATCGTCGAATTCCATTTTTCACTAATGAGAAAGAATTATATCTTGTTACATTGACTTTATCACAGTGTAGGTCATTTGATAATGATTTCTAATTTGTTTATAATAATAATAGAAAATACATAATATTAGAAATGTTTTAAACGACTATTTATTTTTATATATATACGCCTAAAATGGCTTTTACATATTTGAAAGAAGGTTGATATTATCATTGTAAATAAGCTGTAAATGCGAAGTTGGTTAAGAGGAACTGCCCGGCCCTTTTCATACAAAACTTAAATTTGGATTTGAGACCAAAATACCCAACAACTGATTTATTATTTTTTAAATCAATAGGTATGTCAGATATTTAGTACGGATGTATGCTATTATATTTATTTGTGTTTTGAATTATAAAATATAGGCCTTTAGAGAGTGTAATTTTTCATGATTTTAGAGTCAGCTTTAAAAATTATTTTTGAGCTGTTGATAATTATTTAAAAAAATAACTCTGTTTACTATAAAAAATATGAGGAAATATAAAATTAAACCTATTAAAAAATGAAATTTGACTGGCGAATATTTCAATTACAGTTGACTGATTTATATTGGAACCCAAATTTGTCGCGCATAAATGAAAATTTCTACCAAAAAACTTTTTTTTTTGCAAAGTTTTATCTTTATTTTATTTTTTCATTATACAAAAATAGTATTATTTATTTTTTTATAATATAATATTGAATACATTTTATGATTTTGACTGTCCAACTAGGAAGGATTCCTGTTTCTGGACAGTCAAATTTACAAGTTTCAAGTTATCCTAGACGAATACAGGATTTAAGACTAGCTAAAATAAGTATGTTAAAACAAAGATACATAAAAAGATACATAAAAAAGATACATAGAGGCGTTCGTGATTTCAAATTACATTTTTTAGTATCATTTCGGAATCAGTCCTGCCTAGATCCAACAACCATTTTGTTACTTAGGGCAAGATATTTTTTTAATTATTAACATTAACTCACAAACATTTTCAAAGTAGCCTCAAAAATCATTAAAATTTATTTGTTACCTTCTTATTAATGTTTAAATGGTGAAGCTTTAGTAGTGCTTTGAGTAAGTTAAATATATATTTATTTTTGATTAATTAATGATCAATTTATAATAATATAATGTAACCTAACCAGACGCCTTGTCATTGATAGTTACTATAGTATGTATTGTGTAATCTAATGTAACCTAAAATAATGTATTGCTATATTGGAACCTATACTAAACATTTATAAGTAAAACATAGACAAATCCAAGAAATAATTAACTAAAAATTCTTCCACAACACAGGTTCGCCTAGTGAGGCAGGTTATGCACAACTTAAAATAAAGTATATTATGCGATTTCTATATAACACTCTTACATACATAATTACTTTTTCTTCTATTAGAAACTGCTCTATTATTGTAACATTATTCTTTCAACAATGTCATTGTTACTAACTTACATATACAGGATTTTCGAATAAGAGGTGTTATTTTGAATAGCCCGCTATTTCGGTAGATGATACTTTTGAAGCTGTCATTTTTTTACATTTGACAAGTAAAACCTACGCCATTAATAAAAATGGAACGATACACGCTTCAACAACGCATTGAAATTATTAAAATTCACTTTAATAATTTGAGTGAATCAAATGCAAATCATCTTGAGTGATTAGGTCCATTTCCACCTCGGTGGCTTCGTCAACAAGCAAAATTATCGCATCTGAAGCTCGTAAAACCCAAGAGTTATTGTTGAAAAGCCTCTCTATACTCAACGTGTGACTGTTTGGTGCGGTTTATGGTCCGGCGGAGTCATTGGACCTAACTTTTTCGAAAATGAGGTTGGAGCAACAGTTACGGTGAATGGATGGCGCTATTTAGAGATAATTAATGATTTTTTATGGCAGAAATTGAATGGTATTGATCTGGACAACGTTTGCTTTCAACAAAACGGCGCTACGTACCACACAAGCAACGAAACCATTGATCTTTTACGATTGAATATCAAAATAACACCTCTTATTGGAAAACCTTGTAGTATACTTTACTTACTAATGATTTATTATAAATTCTGTAATTTTTTGATGAAATAAATAATTTATTTTAATTTGTTCTTTCAAATATTTTTCTGTTTCAAATTTTCGACTGAGAGTTTATTGTCTTCGATGATTGGTTTAAAACAAGGTGCTATATTTATTTAAAAAATATCTTCAAAACTATCTCAAATTAATTCCAAAAACAAAATGGTGTTGTTGCAGGAAGGCTGTCAGGAAAGGTAGAAGGAATGAGTCATGATGATACATTTATAAAATGGTTTATTTTAAATTATTAATACAGAAACATTGGTAGTCATCAGTAGATTACAGGCAATTGTCATTAATATAATAACTTTTGTCAAATTTGAGATAAACAATTGTCTTGTACATCATCTCACTCGGGCACTAAAATAAATTGTCGTGTCAACAATGGAATACAGGAAATTTATTAAAAAGTACAATAATACAGTCAAAAATCATTAATATAATAACTCTCTTCAATTTTAAGATACAAACATTGTTGCATAACACAACTCTCACATAGCGAGTACTAATTTTCCTGTCATTTTATTCTGGACAGTAAAAAGGACGTGGAATCCGTTATTTGTTTCATATAAATTGATTTTTTGTGTTAATACCGCAAAGTTCGTAACCACTCGGAGCCAGTGGGTATACGGCATACCCATTTAGGGGATTTAGTGAGGCAGAAAGGAGTAGGGAATAGTATTGGATAGAAAATAGGACAAATACCTGGCTATACACATCTGATTACCAACTACGGTTAAAGTCATTTCAAGCAACGTAACGGTTCAGAAAATAACAAATTTTGAGGTAGGAAATTCAGCAAGTCTTCAATTAAAAATTTAAAATTCTTCATCTTCGGTTTCGGATTCGGAGCACGAGGCATCATATGCACTTTCGTAGTCGACCAGTTCATTATAGTCGAGATAGTCTTCGATGCCCTGTGGAAAAACACATTTATTAGTATTTTTTAGATAAGATTAACACAGAATCGGTGAAAATAAATTGGAAATTGGCGACAAATTTCACAACAAATCAAGTAGAATGTAATAGAATGAAATCCTCAATAAATATGAAGAAATGTACTAAATTCATGAATGAATATATTCATGTACTAAAGCTAAACAGAAACCACGAATGATTTTATATTCTAGTGATGAACTACGAGTTATTATATTATTAAGTTAAACATATTTTACGACACGACTTCGCTCAGCTTTTCTCTCGATTTAAAAATGGTGTAAAAAACGACATGGATTTTTTTACATTTTGTAGTTATTTCAAGGTATCATAACTCAACATAAAAATGATGCTTTGACGTAAAAATAAGTTCAATGGTTAGAAAAAAGCAGATGTGCATTTGTAATTACCGATTCATCACCGAAATCCATATATGCTTCAGCGTTCACAATCTCGTCGTATTCTTCTTCCATGGCCTCATCTTCTACCACGGGATCAACAGGAAGTCCCTCTGCAATAGCTTCTTCCATACTAATTATTACGTATCCGCCCTCACCTCCAGGCTCGCCAGGTGTCAGGTCGTGCACCAACTGGATATTTGGGAGCAAAGCCTGTGAAACAAAAATATACAATTAGCACATCGCTTATATAAATATACATCGCTACTAACGAAATCTAACTTGACTCTAGGAGAACTTTCATTGGAATTAACAGAGGTAGTAAAGAGTATAAATTTAACTAGCTTTTTGAACTTTCGGTAATATGGGTGCGCACAAATACATTCAAAAGTTGTGTCATGTATAGATCTGTTTTTAGAGAATAAAAACCATAAAACACAATTAAAATTTGAATTGAAAATATTTTATAAATAGGTGGTACTTTTTATGTCTTTTTTCTGAATTTTTACAAATTTGTAAAAGTATTACCTTGCGTAAATGAACCCTGTAGGATGGAACATCCATGTAAGTTTCCGTGTAACGGAAAAAAATCTCCATCCTCTCCCTTAATCGCTCTTCGTAGTCGGGGGCTCTGGGATCTGAAATAATAATTAATTCAATAAATAATTTGTTAAGCAATAGATAGAAGCCAGAGATAAGTTAGCGTCTCAGATGCTGATCGTACTATACAGTAGGGAATATACCACAAAAAATGGCCCAATTGAAAAACATTAAGGTCTCCCACAAATTTTGTTGTG
>JAIUSX010000752.1:0-24008 GCA_026573805.1 Hesperophylax magnus | reverse complement strand
ACTTACTATGGTTTATGGTGTGGTGTAGAATCAGTTAAGACATCTCAGTAAAGTCGAATTTCGTAACAAAAATCAGTTCTACGGTATCGCATTTTGTGACTTGGGTTCGAACTCTATAAGGCGTTTTCTCAGGCCCTATGATGCCGAAAGGAGTGAAATTTCGGACACGTAGTATCTTTGATGGTCTGAAGTAGAATCACCAAAAATATTTTACAAATGTACCATTATGAAAAAAAATCAGTTCTACGGGATCGCATTTTAAGACTTGGGTTCGAAATTAATAAGGCGTTTTCTCAGGCCCTGTGAGGCCGAATGGACTGAAATTTTGCACACTTACTGAAGAGTATGGATTGGTGTAGAATCAATAAAAACATCTCGGTAAAGTAGCAATTTGAAAAAAAAAACAGTTCTACGGGATCGCATTTTAAGACTTGGGTTCCAAATAAGTTAGGCGTTTTCTCAGGCCCTATGATGCCGAAAGGAGTGAGATTTCGGACACGTACTATCTTTGATGGTCTGAAGTAGAATCACCCAAAATATTTTACAAAAGCAGCATTTTGAAAAAAAATCAGTTCTACGGGATCGCATTTTAAGACTTGCGTTCGAAATTAATAAAGCGTTTTCTCAGGCCCTATGATGCCGAAAGGACTGAAATTTTACACACTTACTATGGTTTATGGTGTGGTGTAGAATCAGTTAAGACATCTCAGTAAAGTCGAATTTCGTAACAAAAATCAGTTCTACGGGATCGCATTTTAAGACTTGGGTTCGAACTTTATAAGGCGATTTCTCAGGCCCTATGATGCCGAAAGGAGTGAAATTTCGGACACGTACTATCTTTGATGGTCTGAAGTAGAATCACCAAAAATATTTTACAAAAGTAGCATTTAGAAAAAAAATCAGTTCTACGGGATCGCATTTTAAGACTTGGGTTCGAAAATAATAAGGCGTTTTCTCAGGCCCTATTACGCCGAATGGACTGAAATTTTGCACTTTTACTGAAGAGTATGGTTTGGTATAGAATCAATAAAAACATCTCAGTAAAGTAGAAATTTGAAAAAAAATCAGCATTTTGAAAAAAAATCAGTTCTACGGGATCGCATTTTAAGACTTGGGTTCGAAATTAATATGGCGTTTTCTCAGGCCCTATGAGGCAGAATGGACTGAACTTTTTCACACTTACTGAAGAGTATGGTTTGGTATAGAATCAATAAAAACATCTCGGTAAAGTAGCAATTTGAAAAAAAACACTTCAACCGGATCGCATTTTTAAACTTGGGTTCGAAATTAATAAGGCGTTTTCTCAGGCCCTAGTAGGCCGAATGGACTGAAATTTTGCACACTTACTAAAGAATATGATCTGGTGAAGAATCAATAAAAACATCTCAGTAAAGTAGCATTTTGAAAAAAATCAGTTCTACGGGATCGCATTTTAAGATTTGGGTTCGAACTTTATAATAGGTTTTTTCAGGCCCTATGATGCCGATAGGACTGAAATTTTGCACATTTACTAAAGAGTATGGTCTGGTGTAGAATCAATAAAAACATGTCAGTAAAGTAGCAATTTGAAAAAAAATCAGTTCTAGCGGATCGCATTTTAAAACTTGGGTTCGTAATAAATAAAGCGTTTTCTCAGGCCCTATGAGGCCGATTGAACTCAAATTTTGCACACTTACTAAATAATATGGTCTGGTGAAGAATCAATAAAAAGATCTCGGTAAAGTTTCAATTTGAAAAAATATCAGTTCTACCGGATCGCATTTTAAGACTTGGGTTCGAACTTTATAGGGCGTTTTCTCAGGCCCTATGATGCCGAAAGGAGTGAAATTTCGGACACGTACTATCTTTGATGGTCTGAAGTAGAATGACCCAAAATATTTTACAAAAGGAGCATTTAAAAAAAAAATCAGTTCTACGGGATCGCATTTTAAGACTTGGGTTCGAAATTAATAAGGCGTTTTCTCAGGCCCTATTACGCCGAATGGACTGAAATTTTGCACTTTTACTGAACAGTATGGTTTGGTCTAGAATCAATTAATACATCTCGGTAAAGTAGCAATTTGAAAAAATATCAGTTCTACCGGATCGCATTTTAAGACTTGGGTTCGAACTTTATAAGGCGTTTTCTCAGGCCCTATGAGGCCGAATGGACCTAAATTTTGCACACTTACTGAAGAGTATGGTTTGGAGCAGAATCAATAAAAGCATCTCGGTTAAGTAGCAATTTGAAAAAAAATCAGTTCTACAGGATCGCATTTTAAGACTTTGGTTCGAACTTTATATAGCGTTTTCTCAGGCCCTATGATGCCAAAAGGACTGAAATTTTACACACTTACTATGGTTTATGGTGTGGTGTAGAATCAGTTAAGACATCTCAGTAAAGTCGAATTTCGTAACAAAAATCAGTTCTACGGGATCGCATTTTGAGACTTGGGTTCGAACTCTATAAGGCGTTTTCTCAGGCCCTATGTTGCCGAAAGGAGTGAAATTTCGGACACGTTACTGGTACACGTTACATGGTCTGAAGTAGAATCACCAAAAATATTTTACAAAAGTAGCATTTTGAAAAAAAATCAGTTCTACGGGATCGCATTTAAAGACTTTGGTTCGAACTTTATAAGGCGTATTCTCTAGGCCTATGATGTCGAAAGGACTGAAATTTCGCACATTTACTAAAGAGTATGGTCTGGTGTAGAATCAATAAAAACATGTCAGTAAAGTAGCAATTTGAAAAAATATCAGTTCTACCGGATCGCATTTTAAGACTTGGGTTCGAACTTTATAAGGCGTTTTCTCAGGCCCTATGATGCCGAAAGGAGTGAAATTTCGGACACGTACTATCTTTGATGGTCTGAAGTAGAATCACCCCAAAATATTTTACAAAAGTAGCATTTTGAAAAAAAATCAGTTCTACGGGATCGCATTTTAAGACTTGGGTTCGAAATTAATAGGGCGTTTTCTCAGGCCCTATTACGCCGAATGGACTGAAATTTTGCACACTTACTGAAGAGTATGGTTTGGTGTAGAATCAATAAAAACATCTCAGTAAAGTAGCATTTTGAATAAAAATCAGTTCTACCGGATCGCATTTTAAGACTTGGGTTCGAAATAAATAAAGCGTTTTCTCAGGCCCTATGAGGCCGATTGAACTGAAATTTTGCACACTTACTAAATAATATGGTCTGGTGAAGAATCAATAAAAACATCTCAGTAAAGTAGCAATTTGAAAAAAAATCAGCATTTTGAAAAAAAATCAGTTCTACGGGATCGCATTTTAAGACTTGGGTTCGAACTTTATAACGCGTATTCTCACGCCCTATGATGCTGAAAGGAGTGAAATTTCGGACACGTACTATCTTTGATGGTCTGAAGTAGAATAACCAAAAATATTTTACAAAAGTAGCATTTTGAAAAAAAATCAGTTCTACGGGATCGCATTTTAAGACTTGGGTTCGAACTTTATAAGGCGTTTTGTCAGGCCCTATGATGCCGAAAGGAGTGAAATTTCGGACACGTACTTTCTTTGATGGTTTGAAGTAGAATAACCAAAAATATTTTACAAAAGTATCATTTTGAAAAAAAACTGTTCTACGGGATCGCATTTTAAGACTTGGGTTCGAAATTAATATGGCGTTTTCTCAGGCCCTATGAGGCAGAATGGACTGAACTTTTGCACTCTTACTAAAGAATATGGTCTGGTGAAGAATCAATAAAAACATCTTAGTAAAGTAGCATTTTGAAAAAAAATCAGTTCTACGGGATCGCATTTTAAGACTTGGGTTCGAACTTTATAAGAGGTTTTTTCAGGCCCTATGATGCCGATAGGACTGAAATTTTGCACATTTACTAAAGAGTATGGTCTGGTGTAGAATCAATAAAAACATGTCAGTAAAGTAGCAATTTGAAAAAAAAATCAGTTCTAGCGGATCGCATTTTAAGACTTGGGTTCGTAATAAATAAAGCGTTTTCTCAGGCCCTATGAGGCCGATTGAACTCAAATTTTGCACACTTACTAAATAATATGGTCTGGTGAAGAATCAATAAAAAGATCTCGGTAAAGTTGCAATTTGAAAAAATATCAGTTTTACCGGATCGCATTTTAAGACTTGGGTTCGAACTTTATAAGGCGTTTTCTCAGGCCCTATTAGGCCGAATGGACTGAAATTTTGCACTCTTACTAAAGAATATGGTCTGGTGAAGAATCAATAAAAACATCTCAGTAAAGTAGCAATTTGAAAAAAAATCAGCATTTTGAAAAAAAATCAGTTCTACGGGATCGCATTTTAAGACTTGGGTTCGAACTTTATAACGCGTATTCTCACGCCCTATGATGCCGAAAGGAGTGAAATTTCGGACACGTACTATCTTTGATGGTCTGAAGTAGAATCACCCAAAATATTTTACAAAAGAAGCATTTTGAAAAAAAATCGGTTTTACGGGATCGCATTTTAAGACTTGGGTTCGAACTTTATAAGGCGTTTTCTCAGGCCTTATGATGCCGAAAGGAGTGAAATTTCGGACACGTACTATCTTTGATGGTCTGAAGTAGAATAACCAAAAATATTTTACAAAAGTAGCATTTTGAAAAAAAATCAGTTCTACGGGATCGCATTTTAAGACTTGGGTTCGAACTTTATAAGGCGTTTTCTCAGGCCCTATGATGCCGAAAGGAGTGAAATTTCGGACACGTACTGTCTTTGATGGTCTGAAGTAGAATCACCCAAAATATTTTACAAAAGAAGCATTTTGAAAATAAATCGGTTTTACGGGATCGCATTTTAAGACTTGGCTTCGAACTTTATAAGGCGTTTTCTCAGGCCTTATGATGCCGAAAGGAGTGAAATTTCGGACACGTACTATCTTTGATGGTGTGAAGTAGAATAACCAAAAATATTTTACAAAAGTAGCATTTTGAAAAAAAATCAGTTCTACGGGATCGCATTTTAAGACTTGGGTTCGAACTTTATAAGGCGTTTTCTCAGGCCCTATGATGCCGAAAGGAGTGAAATTTCGGACACGTACTATCTTTGATGGTCTGAAGTAGAATCACCAAAAATATTTTACAAAAGTAGCATTTAGAAAAAAAATCAGTTCTACGGGATCGCATTTTAAGACTTGGGTTCGAAATTAATAAGGCGTTTTCTCAGGCCCTATTAGGCCGAATGGACTGAAATTTTGCACTCTTACTAAAGAATATGGTCTGGTGAAGAATCAATAAAAACATCTCAGTAAAGTAGCAATTTGAAAAAAAATCAGCATTTTGAAAAAAAATCAGTTCTACGGGATTGCATTTTAAGACTTGGGTTCGAACTTTATAAGAGGTTTTTTCAGGCCCTATGATGCCGATAGGACTGAAATTTTGCACATTTACTAAAGAGTATGGTCTGGTGTAGAATCAATAAAAACATGTCAGTAAAGTAGCAATTTGAAAAAAAAATCAGTTCTAGCGGATCGCATTTTAAGACTTGGGTTCGTAATAAATAAAGCGTTTTCTCAGGCCCTATGAGGCCGATTGAACTCAAATTTTGCACACTTACTAAATAATATGGTCTGGTGAAGAATCAATAAAAAGATCTCGGTAAAGTAGCAATTTGAAAAAAAATCAGAATTTTGAAAAAAAATCAGTTCTACGGGATCGCATTTTAAGACTTGGGTTCGAACTTTATAAGGCGTATTATCACGCCCTATGATGCCGAAAGGAGTGAAATTTCGGACACGTACTGTCTTTGATGGTCTGAAGTAGAATCACCCAAAATATTTTACAAAAGAAGCATTTTGAAAATAAATCGGTTTTACGGGATCGCATTTTAAGACTTGGCTTCGAACTTTATAAGGCGTTTTCTCAGGCCTTATGATGCCGAAAGGAGTGAAATTTCGGACACGTACTATCTTTGATGGTCTGAAGTAGAATAACCAAAAATATTTTACAAAAGTAGCATTTTGAAAAAAAATCAGTTCTACGGGATCGCATTTTAAGACTTGGGTTCGAACTTTATAAGGCGTTTTCTCAGGCCCTATGATGCCGAAAGGAGTGAAATTTCGGACACGTACTATCTTTGATGGTCTGAAGTAGAATCACCAAAAATATTTTACAAAAGTAGCATTTAGAAAAAAAATCAGTTCTACGGGATCGCATTTTAAGACTTGGGTTCGAACTTTATAAGAGGTTTTTTCAGGCCCTATGATGCCGATAGGACTGAAATTTTGCACATTTACTAAAGAGTATGGTTTGGTGTAGAATCAATAAAAACATGTCAGTAAAGTAGCATTTTGAAAAAAAATCAGTTCTACGGGATCGCATTTTAAGACTTGGGTTCGAACTTTATAAGAGGTTTTTTCAGGCCCTATGATGCCGATAGGACTGAAATTTTGCACATTTACTAAAGAGTATGGTCTGGTGTAGAATCAATAAAAACATGTCAGTAAAGTAGCAATTTGAAAAAAAAATCAGTTCTAGCGGATCGCATTTTAAGACTGGGTTCGTAATAAATAAAGCGTTTTCTCAGGCCCTATGAGGCCGATTGAACTCAAATTTTGCACACTTACTAAATAATATGGTCTGGTGAAGAATCAATAAAAAGATCTCGGTAAAGTTGCAATTTGAAAAAATATCAGTTTTACCGGATCGCATTTTAAGACTTGGGTTCGAACTTAATAAGGCGTTTTCTCAGGCCCTATTAGGCCGAATGGACTGAAATTTTGCACTCTTACTAAAGAATATGGTCTGGTGAAGAATCAATAAAAACATCTCAGTAAAGTAGCAATTTGAAAAAAAATCAGCATTTTGAAAAAAAATCAGTTCTACGGGATCGCATTTTAAGACTTGGGTTCGAACTTTATAACGCGTATTCTCACGCCCTATGATGCCGAAAGGAGTGAAATTTCGGACACGTACTATCTTTGATGGTCTGAAGTAGAATCACCCAAAATATTTTACAAAAGAAGCATTTTGAAAAAAAATCGGTTTTACGGGATCGCATTTTAAGACTTGGGTTCGAACTTTATAAGGCGTTTTCTCAGGCCCTATGATGCCGAAAGGAGTGAAATTTCGGACACGTACTATCTTTGATGGTCTGAAGTAGAATAACCAAAAATATTTTACAAAAGTAGCATTTTGAAAAAAATACAGTTCTACTGGATCGCATTTTAAGACTTGGGTTCGAACTTTATAAGGCGTATTCTCACGCCCTATGATGCCGAAAGGAGTGAAATTTCGGACACGTACTGTCTTTGATGGTCTGAAGTAGAATCACCCAAAATATTTTACAAAAGAAGCATTTTGAAAATAAATCGGTTTTACGGGATCGCATTTTAAGACTTGGCTTCGAACTTTATAAGGCGTTTTCTCAGGCCTTATGATGCCGAAAGGAGTGAAATTTCGGACACGTACTATCTTTGATGGTGTGAAGTAGAATAACCAAAAATATTTTACAAAAGTAGCATTTTGAAAAAAAATCAGTTCTACGGGATCGCATTTTAAGACTTGGGTTCGAACTTTATAAGGCGTTTTCTCAGGCCCTATGATGCCGAAAGGAGTGAAATTTCGGACACGTACTATCTTTGATGGTCTGAAGTAGAATCACCAAAAATATTTTACAAAAGTAGCATTTAGAAAAAAAATCAGTTCTACGGGATCGCATTTTAAGACTTGGGTTCGAAATTAATAAGGCGTTTTCTCAGGCCCTATTAGGCCGAATGGACTGAAATTTTGCACTCTTACTAAAGAATATGGTCTGGTGAAGAATCAATAAAAACATCTCAGTAAAGTAGCAATTTGAAAAAAAATCAGCATTTTGAAAAAAAATCAGTTCTACGGGATTGCATTTTAAGACTTGGGTTCGAACTTTATAAGAGGTTTTTTCAGGCCCTATGATGCCGATAGGACTGAAATTTTGCACATTTACTAAAGAGTATGGTCTGGTGTAGAATCAATAAAAACATGTCAGTAAAGTAGCAATTTGAAAAAAAAATCAGTTCTAGCGGATCGCATTTTAAGACTTGGGTTCGTAATAAATAAAGCGTTTTCTCAGGCCCTATGAGGCCGATTGAACTCAAATTTTGCACACTTACTAAATAATATGGTCTGGTGAAGAATCAATAAAAAGATCTCGGTAAAGTTGCAATTTGAAAAAATATCAGTTTTACCGGATCGCATTTTAAGACTTGGGTTCGAACTTTATAAGGCGTTTTCTCAGGCCCTATTAGGCCGAATGGACTGAAATTTTGCACTCTTACTAAAGAATATGGTCTGGTGAAGAATCAATAAAAACATCTCAGTAAAGTAGCAATTTGAAAAAAAATCAGCATTTTGAAAAAAAATCAGTTCTACGGGATCGCATTTTAAGACTTGGGTTCGAACTTTATAAGAGGTTTTTTCAGGCCCTATGATGCCGATAGGACTGAAATTTTGCACATTTACTAAAGAGTATGGTCTGGTGTAGAATCAATAAAAACATGTCAGTAAAGTAGCAATTTGAAAAAAAAATCAGTTCTAGCGGATCGCATTTTAAGACTGGGTTCGTAATAAATAAAGCGTTTTCTCAGGCCCTATGAGGCCGATTGAACTCAAATTTTGCACACTTACTAAATAATATGGTCTGGTGAAGAATCAATAAAAAGATCTCGGTAAAGTTGCAATTTGAAAAAATATCAGTTTTACCGGATCGCATTTTAAGACTTGGGTTCGAACTTAATAAGGCGTTTTCTCAGGCCCTATTAGGCCGAATGGACTGAAATTTTGCACTCTTACTAAAGAATATGGTCTGGTGAAGAATCAATAAAAACATCTCAGTAAAGTAGCAATTTGAAAAAAAATCAGCATTTTGAAAAAAAATCAGTTCTACGGGATCGCATTTTAAGACTTGGGTTCGAACTTTATAACGCGTATTCTCACGCCCTATGATGCCGAAAGGAGTGAAATTTCGGACACGTACTATCTTTGATGGTCTGAAGTAGAATCACCCAAAATATTTTACAAAAGAAGCATTTTGAAAAAAAATCGGTTTTACGGGATCGCATTTTAAGACTTGGGTTCGAACTTTATAAGGCGTTTTCTCAGGCCCTATGATGCCGAAAGGAGTGAAATTTCGGACACGTACTATCTTTGATGGTCTGAAGTAGAATAACCAAAAATATTTTACAAAAGTAGCATTTTGAAAAAAATACAGTTCTACTGGATCGCATTTTAAGACTTGGGTTCGAACTTTATAAGGCGTATTCTCACGCCCTATGATGCCGAAAGGAGTGAAATTTCGGACACGTACTGTCTTTGATGGTCTGAAGTAGAATCACCCAAAATATTTTACAAAAGAAGCATTTTGAAAATAAATCGGTTTTACGGGATCGCATTTTAAGACTTGGCTTCGAACTTTATAAGGCGTTTTCTCAGGCCTTATGATGCCGAAAGGAGTGAAATTTCGGACACGTACTATCTTTGATGGTGTGAAGTAGAATAACCAAAAATATTTTACAAAAGTAGCATTTTGAAAAAAAATCAGTTCTACGGGATCGCATATTAAGACTTGGGTTCGAACTTTATAAGGCGTTTTCTCAGGCCCTATGATGCCGAAAGGAGTGAAATTTCGGACACGTACTATCTTTGATGGTCTGAAGTAGAATCACCAAAAATATTTTACAAAAGTAGCATTTAGAAAAAAAATCAGTTCTACAGGATCGCATTTTAAGACTTGGGTTCGAAATTAATAAGGCGTTTTCTCAGGCCCTATTAGGCCGAATGGACTGAAATTTTGCACTCTTACTAAAGAATATGGTCTGGTGAAGAATCAATAAAAACATCTCAGTAAAGTAGCAATTTGAAAAAAAATCAGCATTTTGAAAAAAAATCAGTTCTACGGGATCGCATTTTAAGACTTGGGTTCGAACTTTATAAGGCGTTTTCTCAGGCCCTATGATGCCGAAAGGAGTGAAATTTCGGACACGTACTATCTTTGTTAGTCTGAAGTAGAATAACCAAAAATATTTTACAAAAGTAGCATTTTGAAAAAAAATCAGTTCTACGGGATCGCATTTTAAGACATGGGTTCGATTTTTATAAGGCGTTTTCTCAGGCCCTATAATGCCGAAAGGAGTGAAATTTCGGACACGTACTATCTTTGATGGTCTGAAGTAGAATAACCAAAAATATTTTACAAAAGTAGCATTTAGAAAAAAAATCAGTTCTACGGGATCGCATTTTAAGACTTGGGTTCGAAATTAATAAGGCGTTTTCTCAGGCCCTATTAGGCCGAATGGACTGAAATTTTGCACACTTACTGAAGAATATGGTTTGGTGTAGAATCAATAAAAACATGTCAGTAAAGTAGCATTCTGAAAAAAAATCAGTTCTACGGGATCGCATTTTAAGACTTGTGTTACAAATTAGTTAGGCGTTTTCTCACGCCCTATGATGCCGAAAGGAGTGAAATTTCGGAAACGTACTATGTTTGATGGTCTGAAGTAGAATCACCCAAATTATTTTACAAAAGTAGCATTTTGAAAAAAAATCAGTTCTACGGGATCGCATTTTAAGACTTAGGTTCGAACTTAATAAGGCGTATTCTCACGCCCTATGATGCCGAAAGGAGTGAAATTTCGGACACGTACTGTCTTTGATGGTCTGAAGTAGAATCACCCAAAATATTTTACAAAAGAAGCATTTTGAAAAAAAATCGGTTTTACGGGATCGCATTTTAAGACTTGGCTTCGAACTTTATAAGGCGTTTTCTCAGGCCTTATGATGCCGAAAGGAGTGAAATTTCGGACACGTACTATCTTTGATGGTCTGAAGTAGAATAACCAAAAATATTTTACAAAATTAGCATTTTGAAAAAAATACAGTTCTACTGGATTGCATTTTAAGACTTGGGTTCGAACTTTATAAGGCGTATTCTCACGCCCTATGATGCCGAAAGGAGTGAAATTTCGGACACGTACTATCTTTGATGGTCTGAAGTAGAATCACCCAAAATATTTTACAAAAGAAGCATTTTGAAAAAAAATCGGTTTTCCGGGATCGCATTTTAAGACTTAGGTTCGAACTTTATAAGGCGTTTTCTCAGGCCTTATGATGCCGAAAGGAGTGAAATTTCGGACACGTACTATCTTTGATGGTTTGAAGTAGAATAACCAAAAATATTTTACAAAAGTAGCATTTTGAAAAAAAATCAGTTCTACGGGATCGCATTTTAAGACTTTGGTTCGAACTTTATAAGGCGTTTTCTCAGGCCCTATGATGCCGAAAGGAGTGAAATTTCGGACACGTACTATCTTTGATGGTCTGAAGTAGAATAACCAAAAATATTTTACAAAAGTAGCATTTTGAAAAAAATACAGTTCTACTGGATCGCATTTTAAGACTTGGGTTCGAACTTTATAAGGCGTATTCTCACGCCCTATGATGCCGAAAGGAGTGAAATTTCGGACACGTACTGTCTTTGATGGTCTGAAGTAGAATCACCCAAAATATTTTACAAAAGAAGCATTTTGAAAAAAAATCGGTTTTACGGGATCGCATTTTAAGACTTAGGTTCGAACTTTATAAGGCGTATTCTCAGGCCTTATGATGCCGAAAGGAGTGAAATTTCGGACACGTACTGTCTTTGATGGTCTGAACTAGAATCACCCAAAATATTTTACAAAAGAAGCATTTTGAAAAAAAATCGGTTTTACGGGATCGCATTTTAAGACTTGGCTTCGAACTTTATAAGGCGTTTTCTCAGGCCTTATGTTGCCGAAAGGAGTGAAATTTCGGACACGCACTATCTTTGATGGTCTGAAGTAGAATAACCAAAAATATTTTACAAAAGTAGCATTTTGAAAAAAAATCAGTTCTACGGGATCGCATTTTAAGACTTGGGTTCGAACTTTATAAGGCGATTTCTCAGGCCCTATGATGCCGAAAGGAGTGAAATTTCGGACACGTACTATCTTTGATGGTCTGAAGTAGAATCACCAAAAATATTTTACAAAAGTAGCATTTAGAAAAAAAATCAGTTCTACGGGATCGCATTTTAAGACTTGGGTTCGAAATTAATAAGGCGTTTTCTCAGGCCCTATTAGGCCGAATGGACTGAAATTTTGCACTCTTACTAAAGAATATGGTCTGGTGAAGAATCAATAAAAACATCTCAGTAAAGTAGAAATTTGAAAAAAAATCAGCATTTTGAAAAAAAATCAGTTCTACGGGATCGCATTTTAAGACTTGGGTTCGAACTTTATAACGCGTATTCTCACGCCCTATGATGCTGAAAGGAGTGAAATTTCGGACACGTACTATCTTTGATGGTCTGAAGTAGAATAACCAAAAATATTTTACAAAAGTAGCATTTTGAAAAAAAATCAGTTCTACGGGATCGCATTTTAAGACTTGGGTTCGAAATTAATATGGCGTTTTCTCAGGCCCTATGAGGCAGAATGGACTGAACTTTTTCACACTTACTGAAGAGTATGGTTTGGTATAGAATCGATAAAAACATCTCGGTAAAGTAGCAATTTGAAAAAAAAACACTTCAACCGGATCGCATTTTTAAACTTGGGTTCGAAATTAATAAGGCGTTTTCTCAGGCCCTAGTAGGCCGAATGGACTGAAATTTTGCACACTTACTAAAGAATATGATCTGGTGAAGAATCAATAAAAACATCTCAGTAAAGTAGCATTTTGAAAAAAAATCAGTTCTACGGGATCGCATTTTAAGACTTGGGTTCGAATTTTATAAGAGGTTTTTTCAGGCCCTATGATGCCGATAGGACTGAAATTTTGCACATTTACTAAAGAGTATGGTCTGGTGTAGAATCAATAAAAACATGTCAGTAAAGTAGCAATTTGAAAAAAAAATCAGTTCTAGCGGATCGCATTTTAAGACTTGGGGTTCGTAATAAATAAAGCGTTTTCTCAGGCCCTATGAGGCCGATTGAACTCAAATTTTGCACACTTACTAAATAATATGGTCTGGTGAAGAATCAATAAAAAGATCTCGGTAAAGTTGCAATTTGAAAAAATTTCAGTTCTACCGGATCACATTTTAAGACTTGGGTTCGAACTTTATAAGGCGTTTTCTCTGGCCCTATGATGCCGAAAGGAGTGAAATTTCGGACACGTACTATCTTTGATGGTCTGAAGTAGAATCACCAAAAATATTTTACAAAAGTAGCATTTAGAAAAAAAATCAGTTCTACGGGATCGCATTTTAAGACTTGGGTTCGAAATTAATAAGGCGTTTTCTCAGGCCCTATTAGGCCGAATGGACTGAAATTTTGCACTCTTACTAAAGAATATGGTCTGGTGAAGAATCAATAAAAACATCACAGTAAAGTAGCAATAAGACTTGGGGTTCGTAATAAATAAAGCGTTTTCTCAGGCCCTATGAGGCCGATTGAACTCAAATTTTGCACACTTACTAAATAATATGGTCTGGTGAAGAATCAATAAAAAGATCTCGGTTAAGTTGCAATTTGAAAAAATTTCAGTTCTACCGGATCACATTTTAAGACTTGGGTTCGAACTTTATAAGGCGTTTTCTCTGGCCCTATGATGCCGAAAGGAGTGAAATTTCGGACACGTACTATCTTTGATGGTCTGAAGTAGAATAACCAAAAATATTTTACAAAAGTATCATTTTGAAAAAAAACTGATCTACGGGATCGCATTTTAAGACTTGGGTTCGAAATTAATATGGCGTTTTCTCAGGCCCTATGAGGCAGAATGGACTGAACTTTTGCACACTTACTGAAGAGTATGGTTTGGTATAGAATCAATAAAAACATCTCGGTAAAGTAGCAATTTGAAAAAAAAAACACTTCTACCGGATCGCATTTTAAGACTTGGGTTCGAAATTAATAAGGCGTTTTGTCAGGCCCTATTAGGCCGAATGGACTGAAATTTTGCTCACTTACTATGGTTTATGGTGTGGTGTAGAATCAGTTAACACAACTCAGTAACGTCGAATTTCGTAACGAAAATCAGTTCTACGGGATCGCATTTTGAGACTTGGGTTCGAACTTTATAAGGCGTTTTCTCAGGATCTATGATGCCGAAAGGAGTGAAATTTCGGACACGTACTATCTTTGATGGTCTGAAGTAGAATCACCAAAAATATTTTACAACAGTAGCATTTTTAAAAAAAATCGGTTTTACGGGATCGCATTTTAAGACTTGGGTTCGAACTTTATAAGGCGTTTTCTCAGGCCTTATGATGCCGAAAGGAGTGAAATTTCAGACACGTACTATCTTTGTTGGTCTGAAGTAGAATAACCAAAAATATTTTACAAAAGTAGCATTTTGAAAAAAAATCAGTTCTACGGGATCGCATTTTAAGACTTGGGTTCGAAATTTATAAGGCGTTTTCTCAGGCCCTATGATGCCGAAAGGAGTGAAATTTCGTACACGTACTATCTTTGATGGTCTGAAGTAGAATAACCAAAAATATTTTACAAAATTAGCATTTTGAAAAAAATACAGTTCTACTGGATTGCATTTTAAG
This sequence comes from Hesperophylax magnus, assembly GCA_026573805.1. Lineage (NCBI taxonomy): Eukaryota > Metazoa > Arthropoda > Insecta > Trichoptera > Limnephilidae > Hesperophylax > Hesperophylax magnus. Next base: position 9,531 of record JAIUSX010000752.1, on the reverse strand, counting down.
ACTTGGGTTCGAACTTTATAAGGCGTATTCTCACGCCCTATGATGCCGAAAGGAGTGAAATTTCGGACACGTACTATCTTTGATGGTCTGAAGTAGAATCACCCAAAATATTTTACAAAAGAAGCATTTTGAAAAAAAATCGGTTTTCCGGGATCGCATTTTAAGACTTAGGTTCGAACTTTATAAGGCGTTTTCTCAGGCCTTATGATGCCGAAAGGAGTGAAATTTCGGACACGTACTATCTTTGATGGTTTGAAGTAGAATAACCAAAAATATTTTACAAAAGTAGCATTTTGAAAAAAAATCAGTTCTACGGGATCGCATTTTAAGACTTTGGTTCGAACTTTATAAGGCGTTTTCTCAGGCCCTATGATGCCGAAAGGAGTGAAATTTCGGACACGTACTATCTTTGATGGTCTGAAGTAGAATAACCAAAAATATTTTACAAAAGTAGCATTTTGAAAAAAATACAGTTCTACTGGATCGCATTTTAAGACTTGGGTTCGAACTTTATAAGGCGTATTCTCACGCCCTATGATGCCGAAAGGAGTGAAATTTCGGACACGTACTGTCTTTGATGGTCTGAAGTAGAATCACCCAAAATATTTTACAAAAGAAGCATTTTGAAAAAAAATCGGTTTTACGGGATCGCATTTTAAGACTTAGGTTCGAACTTTATAAGGCGTATTCTCAGGCCTTATGATGCCGAAAGGAGTGAAATTTCGGACACGTACTGTCTTTGATGGTCTGAACTAGAATCACCCAAAATATTTTACAAAAGAAGCATTTTGAAAAAAAATCGGTTTTACGGGATCGCATTTTAAGACTTGGCTTCGAACTTTATAAGGCGTTTTCTCAGGCCTTATGTTGCCGAAAGGAGTGAAATTTCGGACACGCACTATCTTTGATGGTCTGAAGTAGAATAACCAAAAATATTTTACAAAAGTAGCATTTTGAAAAAAAATCAGTTCTACGGGATCGCATTTTAAGACTTGGGTTCGAACTTTATAAGGCGATTTCTCAGGCCCTATGATGCCGAAAGGAGTGAAATTTCGGACACGTACTATCTTTGATGGTCTGAAGTAGAATCACCAAAAATATTTTACAAAAGTAGCATTTAGAAAAAAAATCAGTTCTACGGGATCGCATTTTAAGACTTGGGTTCGAAATTAATAAGGCGTTTTCTCAGGCCCTATTAGGCCGAATGGACTGAAATTTTGCACTCTTACTAAAGAATATGGTCTGGTGAAGAATCAATAAAAACATCTCAGTAAAGTAGAAATTTGAAAAAAAATCAGCATTTTGAAAAAAAATCAGTTCTACGGGATCGCATTTTAAGACTTGGGTTCGAACTTTATAACGCGTATTCTCACGCCCTATGATGCTGAAAGGAGTGAAATTTCGGACACGTACTATCTTTGATGGTCTGAAGTAGAATAACCAAAAATATTTTACAAAAGTAGCATTTTGAAAAAAAATCAGTTCTACGGGATCGCATTTTAAGACTTGGGTTCGAAATTAATATGGCGTTTTCTCAGGCCCTATGAGGCAGAATGGACTGAACTTTTTCACACTTACTGAAGAGTATGGTTTGGTATAGAATCGATAAAAACATCTCGGTAAAGTAGCAATTTGAAAAAAAAACACTTCAACCGGATCGCATTTTTAAACTTGGGTTCGAAATTAATAAGGCGTTTTCTCAGGCCCTAGTAGGCCGAATGGACTGAAATTTTGCACACTTACTAAAGAATATGATCTGGTGAAGAATCAATAAAAACATCTCAGTAAAGTAGCATTTTGAAAAAAAATCAGTTCTACGGGATCGCATTTTAAGACTTGGGTTCGAATTTTATAAGAGGTTTTTTCAGGCCCTATGATGCCGATAGGACTGAAATTTTGCACATTTACTAAAGAGTATGGTCTGGTGTAGAATCAATAAAAACATGTCAGTAAAGTAGCAATTTGAAAAAAAAATCAGTTCTAGCGGATCGCATTTTAAGACTTGGGGTTCGTAATAAATAAAGCGTTTTCTCAGGCCCTATGAGGCCGATTGAACTCAAATTTTGCACACTTACTAAATAATATGGTCTGGTGAAGAATCAATAAAAAGATCTCGGTAAAGTTGCAATTTGAAAAAATTTCAGTTCTACCGGATCACATTTTAAGACTTGGGTTCGAACTTTATAAGGCGTTTTCTCTGGCCCTATGATGCCGAAAGGAGTGAAATTTCGGACACGTACTATCTTTGATGGTCTGAAGTAGAATCACCAAAAATATTTTACAAAAGTAGCATTTAGAAAAAAAATCAGTTCTACGGGATCGCATTTTAAGACTTGGGTTCGAAATTAATAAGGCGTTTTCTCAGGCCCTATTAGGCCGAATGGACTGAAATTTTGCACTCTTACTAAAGAATATGGTCTGGTGAAGAATCAATAAAAACATCACAGTAAAGTAGCAATAAGACTTGGGGTTCGTAATAAATAAAGCGTTTTCTCAGGCCCTATGAGGCCGATTGAACTCAAATTTTGCACACTTACTAAATAATATGGTCTGGTGAAGAATCAATAAAAAGATCTCGGTTAAGTTGCAATTTGAAAAAATTTCAGTTCTACCGGATCACATTTTAAGACTTGGGTTCGAACTTTATAAGGCGTTTTCTCTGGCCCTATGATGCCGAAAGGAGTGAAATTTCGGACACGTACTATCTTTGATGGTCTGAAGTAGAATAACCAAAAATATTTTACAAAAGTATCATTTTGAAAAAAAACTGATCTACGGGATCGCATTTTAAGACTTGGGTTCGAAATTAATATGGCGTTTTCTCAGGCCCTATGAGGCAGAATGGACTGAACTTTTGCACACTTACTGAAGAGTATGGTTTGGTATAGAATCAATAAAAACATCTCGGTAAAGTAGCAATTTGAAAAAAAAAACACTTCTACCGGATCGCATTTTAAGACTTGGGTTCGAAATTAATAAGGCGTTTTGTCAGGCCCTATTAGGCCGAATGGACTGAAATTTTGCTCACTTACTATGGTTTATGGTGTGGTGTAGAATCAGTTAACACAACTCAGTAACGTCGAATTTCGTAACGAAAATCAGTTCTACGGGATCGCATTTTGAGACTTGGGTTCGAACTTTATAAGGCGTTTTCTCAGGATCTATGATGCCGAAAGGAGTGAAATTTCGGACACGTACTATCTTTGATGGTCTGAAGTAGAATCACCAAAAATATTTTACAACAGTAGCATTTTTAAAAAAAATCGGTTTTACGGGATCGCATTTTAAGACTTGGGTTCGAACTTTATAAGGCGTTTTCTCAGGCCTTATGATGCCGAAAGGAGTGAAATTTCAGACACGTACTATCTTTGTTGGTCTGAAGTAGAATAACCAAAAATATTTTACAAAAGTAGCATTTTGAAAAAAAATCAGTTCTACGGGATCGCATTTTAAGACTTGGGTTCGAAATTTATAAGGCGTTTTCTCAGGCCCTATGATGCCGAAAGGAGTGAAATTTCGTACACGTACTTTCTTTGATGGTCTGAAGTAGAATAACCAAAAATATTTTACAAAAGTATCATTTTGAAAAAAAACTGATCTACGGGATCGCATTTTAAGACTTGGGTTCGAAATTAATATGGCGTTTTCTCAGACCCTATGAGGCAGAATGGACTGAACTTTTGCACACTTACTGAAGAGTATGGTTTGGTATAGAATCAATAAAAACATCTCGGTAAAGTAGCAATTTGAAAAAAAAACACTTCTACCGGATCGCATTTTAAGACTTGGGTTCGAAATTAATAAGGCGTTTTGTCAGGCCCTATTAGGCCGAATGGACTGAAATTTTGCTCACTTACTATGGTTTATGGTGTGGTGTAGAATCAGTTAACACAACTCAGTAACGTCGAATTTCGTAACGAAAATCAGTTCTACGGGATCGCATTTTGAGACTTGGGTTCGAACTTTATAAGGCGTTTTCTCAGGATCTATGATGCCGAAAGGAGTGAAATTTCGGACACGTACTATCTTTGATGGTCTGAAGTAGAATCACCCAAAATATTTTACAAAAGAAGCATTTTGAAAAAAAATCGGTTTTACGGGATCGCATTTTAAGACTTGGCTTCGAACTTTATAAGGCGTTTTCTCAGGCCTTATGATGCCGAAAGGAGTGAAATTTCGGACACGTACTATCTTTGATGGTCTGAAGTAGAATAACCAAAAATATTTTACAAAAGTAGCATTTTGAAAAAAAATCAGTTCTACGGGATCGCATTTTAAGACTTAGGTTCGAACTTTATAAGGCGTATTCTCACGCCCTATAATGCCGAAAGGAGTGAAATTTTGGACACGTACTGTCTTTGATGGTCTAAAGTAGAATCACCCAAAATATTTTACAAAAGAAGCATTTTGAACAAAAATCGGTTTTACGGGATCGCATTTTAAGACTTGGCTTCGAACTTTATAAGGCGTTTTCTCAGGCCCTATGATGCCGAAAGGAGTGAAATTTCGGACACGTACTATCTTTGATGGTCTGAAGTAGAATCACCAAAAATATTTTACAAAATTAGCATTTTGAAAAAAAATCAGTTCTACGGGATCGCATTTTAAGACTTGGGTTCGAAATTAATAAGTCGTTTTCTCAGGCCCTATAAGGCCGAATGGACTGAAATTTTGCACTCTTACTAAAGAATATGGTCTGGTGAAGAATCAATAAAAACATCTCGGTAAAGTAGCAATTTGAAAAAAAATCAGCATTTTGAAAAAAAATCAGTTCTACGGGATCGCATTTTAAGACTTGGGTTCGAACTTTATAAGGCGTTTTCTCAGGCCCTATGATGCCGAAAGGAGTGAAATTTCGGACACGTACTATCTTTGTTGGTCTGAAGTAGAATAACCAAAAATATTTTACAAAAGTAGCATTTTGAAATAAAATCAGTTCTACGGGATCGCATTTTAAGACATGGGTTCGATTTTTATAAGGCGTTTTCTCAGGCCCTATGATGCCGAAAGGAGTGAAATTTCGGACACGTACTATCTTTGATGGTCTGAAGTAGAATAACCAAAAATATTTTACAAAAGTAGCATTTTGAAAAAAACTCAGTTCTACTGGATCGCATTTTAAGACTTGGGGAATCGGTTTTACGGGATCGCATTTTAAGACTTGGGTTCGAACTTTATAAGGCGTTTTTTCAGGCCTTATGATGCCGAAAGGAGTGAAATTTCGGACACGTACTATCTTTGATGGTCTGAAGTAGAATAACCAAAAATATTTTACAAAAGTAGCATTTTGAAAAAAAATCAGTTCTACGGGATCGCATTTTAAGACTTGGGTTCGAAATTAATAAGGCGTTTTCTCAGGCCCTGTGAGGCCGAATGGACTGAAATATTGCACACTTACTGAAGAGTATGGTTTGGTGTAGAATCAATAAAAAAATCTCGGTAAAGTAGCAATTTGAAAAAAAATCAGTTCTACGGGATCGCATTTTAAGACTTGGGTTCGAACTTTATAAGGCGTTTTCTCAGGCCCTATGATGCCGAAAGGACTGAAATTTTACACACTTACTATGGTTTATGGTGTGGTGTAGAATCAGTTAAGACATCTCAGTAAAGTCGAATTTCGTAACAAAAATCAGTTCTACGGTATCGCATTTTGTGACTTGGGTTCGAACTCTATAAGGCGTTTTCTCAGGCCCAATGATGCCGAAAGGAGTGAAATTTCGGACACGTAGTATCTTTGATGGTCTGAAGTAGAATCACCAAAAATATTTTACAAATGTACCATTATGAAAAAAAATCAGTTCTACGGGATCGCATTTTAAGACTTGGGTTCGAAATTAATAAGGCGTTTTCTCAGGCCCTGTGAGGCCGAATGGACTGAAATTTTGCACACTTACTGAAGAGTATGGATTGGTGTAGAATCAATAAAAACATCTCGGTAAAGTAGCAATTTGAAAAAAAAATCAGTTCTACGGGATCGCATTTTAAGACTTGGGTTCCAAATAAGTTAGGCGTTTTCTCAGGCCCTATGATGCCGAAAGGAGTGAAATTTCGGACACGTACTATCTTTGATGGTCTGAAGTAGAATCACCCAAAATATTTTACAAAAGCAGCATTTTGAAAAAAAATCAGTTCTACGGGATCGCATTTTAAGACTTGGGTTCGAAATTAATAAAGCGTTTTCTCAGGCCCTATGATGCCGAAAGGACTGAAATTTTACACACTTACTATGGTTTATGGTGTGGTGTAGAATCAGTTCAGATATCTAAGTAAAGTCGAATTTCGAAACAAAAATCAGTTCTTCGGGATCGCATTTTGAGGATTGGGTTCGAACTCTATAAGGCGTTTTCTCAGGCCCTATGATGCCGAAAGGTGTGAAATTTCGGACACGTAGTATCTTTGATGGTCTGAAGTAGAATCACCAAAAATATTTTACAAATGTACCATTTTGAAAAAAAATCAGTTCTACGGGATCGCATTTTAAGACTTGGGTTCGAAATTAATAAGGCGTTTTCTCAGGCCCTGTGAGGCCGAATGGACTGAAATTTTGCACACTTACTGAAGAGTATGGATTGGTGTAGAATCAATAAAAACATCTCGGTAAAGTAGCAATTTGAAAAAAAAAACAGTTCTACGGGATCGCATTTTAAGACTTTGGTTCGAAATTAATAAAGCGTTTTCTCAGGCCCTATGATGCCGAAAGGACTGAAATTTTACACACTTACTATGGTTTATGGTGTGGTGTAGAATCAGTTAAGATATCTAAGTAAAGTCGAATTTCGTAACAAAAATCAGTTCTTCGGGATCGCATTTTGAGGATTGGGTTCGAACTCTATAAGGCGTTGTCTCAGGCCCTATGATGCCGAAAGGAATGAAATTTCGGACACGTACTATCTTTGATTTTCTGAAGTAGAATCAACAAAAATATTTTACAAAAGTAGCATTTTGAAAAAAAATTAGTTCTACGGGATCGCATTTTAAGACTTGGGTTCGAAATTAATAAGGCGTTTTCTCAGGCCCTGTGAGGCCGAATGGACTGAAATATTGCACACTTACTGAAGAGTATGGTTTGGTGTAGAATCAATAAAAACATCTCGGTAAAGTAGCAATTTGAAAAAAAATCAGTTCTACGGTATCGCATTTTAAGACTTGGGTTCGAACTTTATAAGGCGTTTTCTCAGGCCCTATGATGCCGAAAGGACTGAAATTTTACACACTTACTATGGTTTATGGCGTGGTGTAGAATCAGTTAAGACATCTCAGTAAAGTCGACTTTCGTAACAAAAATCAGTTCTACGGTATCGCATTTTGTGACTTGGGTTCGAACTCTATAAGGCGTTTTCTCAGGCCCTATGATGCCGAAAGGAGTGAAATTTCGGACACGTACTATCTTTGATGGTCTGAAGTAGAATCCCCAAAAATATTTTACAAATGTACCATTATGAAAAAAAACCAGTTCTACGGGATCGCATTTTAAGACTTGGGTTACAAATTAGTTAGGCGTTTTCTCACGCCCTATGATGCCGAAAGGAGTGAAATTTCGGACACGTACTATCTTTGATGGTCTGAAGTAGAATAACCAAAAATATTTTACAAAAGTATCATTTTGAAAAAAAACTGTTCTACGGGATCGCATTTTAAGACTGGGTTCGAAATTAATATGGCGTTTTCTCAGGCCCTATGAGGCAGAATGGACTGAACTTTTGCACACTTACTGAAGAGTATGGTTTGGTATAGAATCATTAAAAACATCTCGGTAAAGTAGCAATTTGAAAAAAAAACACTTCTACCGGATCGCATTTTAAGACTTGGGTTCGAACTTTATAAGGCGTTTTCTCAGGCCTTATGATGCCGAAAGGAGTGAAATTTCGGACACGTACTATCTTTGATGGTCTGAAGTAGAATCACTCAAAATATTTTACAAAAGAAGCATTTTGAAAAAAAATCGGTTTTACGGGATCGCATTTTAAGACTTGGCTTCGAACTTTATAAGGCGTTTTCTCAGGCCTTATGATGCCGAAAGGAGTGAAATTTTGGACACGTACTATCTTTGATGGTCTGAAGTAGAATAACCAAAAATATTTTACAAAAGTAGCATTTTGAAAAAAAATCAGTTCTACGGGATCGCATTTTAAGACTTAGGTTCGAACTTTATAAGGCGTATTCTCACGCCCTATAATGCCGAAAGGAGTGAAATTTTGGACACGTACTGTCTTTGATGGTCTAAAGTAGAATCACCCAAAATATTTTACAAAAGAAGCATTTTGAAAAAAAATCGGTTTTACGGGATCGCATTTTAAGACTTGGCTTCGAACTTTATAAGGCGTTTTCTCAGGCCCTATGATGCCGAAAGGAGTGAAATTTCGGACACGTACTATCTTTGATGGTCTGAAGTAGAATCACCAAAAATATTTTACAAAATTAGCATTTTGAAAAAAAATCAGTTCTACGGGATCGCATTTTAAGACTTGGGTTCGAAATTAATAAGTCGTTTTCTCAGGCCCTATTAGGCCGAATGGACTGAAATTTTGCACTCTTACTAAAGAATATGGTCTGGTGAAGAATCAATAAAAACATCTCAGTAAAGTAGCAATTTGAAAAAAAATCAGCATTTTGAAAAAAAATCAGTTCTACGGGATCGCATTTTAAGACTTGGGTTACAAATTAGTTAGGCGTTTTCTCACGCCCTATGATGTCGAAAGGAGTGAAATTTCGGACACGTAGTATCTTTGATGGTCTGAAGTAGAATCACCAAAAATATTTTACAAATGTACCATTTTGAAAAAAAATCAGTTCTACGGGATCGCATTTTAAGACTTGGGTTCGAAATTAATAAGGCGTTTTCTCAGGCCCTGTGAGGCCGAATGGACTGAAATTTTGCACACTTACTGAAGAGTATGGATTGGTGTAGAATCAATAAAAACATCTCGGTAAAGTAGCAATTTGAAAAAAAAAACAGTTCTACGGGATCGCATTTTAAGACTTTGGTTCGAAATTAATAAAGCGTTTTCTCAGGCCCTATGATGCCGAAAGGACTGAAATTTTACACACTTACTATGGTTTATGGTGTGGTGTAGAATCAGTTAAGATATCTAAGTAAAGTCGAATTTCGTAACAAAAATCAGTTCTTCGGGATCGCATTTTGAGGATTGGGTTCGAACTCTATAAGGCGTTGTCTCAGGCCCTATGATGCCGAAAGGAATGAAATTTCGGACACGTACTATCTTTGATTTTCTGAAGTAGAATCAACAAAAATATTTTACAAAAGTAGCATTTTGAAAAAAAATTAGTTCTACGGGATCGCATTTTAAGACTTGGGTTCGAAATTAATAAGGCGTTTTCTCAGGCCCTGTGAGGCCGAATGGACTGAAATATTGCACACTTACTGAAGAGTATGGTTTGGTGTAGAATCAATAAAAACATCTCGGTAAAGTAGCAATTTGAAAAAAAATCAGTTCTACGGTATCGCATTTTAAGACTTGGGTTCGAACTTTATAAGGCGTTTTCTCAGGCCCTATGATGCCGAAAGGACTG
>JAIUSX010000751.1:0-24480 GCA_026573805.1 Hesperophylax magnus | reverse complement strand
GATCTCCCGGATGTAAAGAAGGAATGTTTAGAACACTTAGAAAGAATCTACCAGTCCGGTAAAACCAATTTCCTTCCTAAAATTTTACAATTTCTGTCATCGTAATTTGTTAATTTTTTTATCAATTTTAGTGCTTTATTATGGTAAGTGTAGGTATTTTGTCGAATAAAGCCTTTATAATGGTATTATTTTTTTTTTCGGCAGATATCAAGACGCATCCTGTGGAAAAACAATTATTTTGTCCTAATTCTATCTTCTCCCTTTCTAGTAAGTTGAATTTAAATAGGCACCTATGCAACCATACAGGAAAAAAACATTTTTCATGTTCGGAGTGCAACTATTCATTTTCTCGAAAGGTCTATCTAGAGAGGCACATGCTGACTCACAGTGGTGAAAAACTTTATTCATGTTCCGAGTGCAACTATTCATGTTCTCGAAAGGGCCATCTGACGAGACACATACTAACTCACAGTGGAGTAAAACCTTTTTCATGTTCCGAGTGCAAATACTCATGTTCTCAAAAGGGCTCTCTAACGAGGCACATGCTAACTCACAGTGGAGAAAAACCTTTTTCATGTTCCGAGTGCAACTATTCATGTTTTCGAAAATGCCATCTGACGATACACATGCTGACTCACAGTGGAGAAAAACCTTTTTCATGTTCCATATGCAATTACTCATGTTATCGAAAGGGCCATCTGACGAGACACATTTTGACTCACAGTGGAGAAAAACCTTTTTTATGTTCTGAGTGCAACTATGCATTTTCTCAAAGGGGCCAGCTGAAGAACCACATGCTGACTCACAGTGGAGAAAAACCTTTTTCATGTTCCGATTGCAACTATTCATGTTCTCGAAAGGGCCATCTGACGAGACGCATGCTGACTCATACTGGAGAAAAACCTTTTTCATGTTCCGAGTGCAAATACTCATTTTCTCAAAAGGGCAATCTGACGATACACATGCTGACTCACAGTGGAGAAAAACCTTTTTCGTGTTCCAAATGCAATTACTCATGTTCTCAAAGGGGCACTCTGAAGAACCACATGCTGACTCACAGTGGAGAAAAACCTTTTTCATGTTCTGAGTGCAACTATTCATGTTCTCGAAAGAGCCATCTGACGATACACATGCTGACTCACATTGGAGAAAAACCTTTTTCATGTTCCGAGTGCAAATACTCATCTTCTCAAAAGGGGAATCTGACGATACACATGCTGACTCACAGTGGAGAAAAACCTTTTTCGTGTTCCAAATGCAATTACTCATGTTCTCAAAGGGGCACTCTGAAGAACCACATGCTGACTCACAGTGGTGAAAAACCTTTTTCATGTTCCGAGTGCAACTATTCATGTTCTCGAAAGGGCACTCTTACGAGGCACCAGCTAACTCACATTAGAGAAAAACCTTTTTCATATTCTGAGTGAAACTATGCATTTTATCAAAGGGACACTCTGAAAAACCACATGCTGACTCACAGTGGAGAAAAACCTTTTTCATGTTCTGAGTGCAAATATTCATTTTCTCGGAAGAGCTATTTGAAAAGACACATGTTGACCCACAGTTAAAGATAACCTTTTTCTCGTTTCGTGTGAATATAATAATTATCTTTTGTGACGAGCCACATGCTTACTTAGAATTAAAATTTTACGGAAAACATTTTGAATTCAAATATTCAACCACACTGCTATTCACATACTTTTTTATGAAAATGCAAGTTATGTTCACACGAAAAAAGTTACAATCGTAAGTAAAGCTAAGGTTAAGAAGCTTTATTTTATTTTATATTTTTTGGAACCAGATCCGACTCACATAGCTCGTGCACCTGAGAACGTTAAACGTGTATCTCAATTTTTAAGAAAATAAATACGGCCAACGAGATCGAACTTTTGGATGTGTTGAAGAACGATAATGTCGGCCTATTGTCAGTTTTAAAAATAATACAAAAAATCCAATTATTAATAAATTAATAACATTATTCCACGTACCCACCTTCATATATTTGTTACTCCTATGATAGCCAGCGAAAAATAATAATTTAATATAATAACTTATAAGGGTACATATTTCAACTCGATTATATAAACATTATAATTAACACTTTAAAATAGAAGTAGGCCGAGTGGCCCAGTTGTAGCATTGTGAACCATGTCATTTTACTTACTTCATTATTAATTCTCTTTTTCTTAATAAATATAAATTTTAATTTGTTTATTTCCATGTATTTTTGTAATTATCATATTTCCTTAAATCATTATTGATAACAAACATATATATTCTTCATCTTGATGCTCACAACTCTTTTAAACTCAAGCACCTGCTTTTATAGAAGAAAAACATTTCTAAAAGGAAAAGCAGTGAAAAGTAATTTTACGTATTATTTTAATTAACATAAATGATTATTCTGTGTAAATTGTTTATTATTTAATTAAAAAATTGTTTGAGACAAATATTCATCTTTTAATATCTAGTTGTATGCACCTATAATATTTTAGTTTTTAATGTACATATTTTGAAAATAATTGCGAATCCACCAGTATTAATCAAACTTTTTAATCAATAATAATTGGAGAAGCAGTCGATTTAAAATTTAAAATTAGTGTGAATTAATTTTTAAAATACAAACATAATATATCAATTAATTAATTTTCAATATATATAATGGACAAAAGAGACATCTCTGATCAGTTTTGGATAGATTTTGCTCTGCAGATGAATGATCAACGAATTACAGTCACCTTTTGCATTGATCAGTTGGATTCATCCCTGATCGTGTCATTTGTCAAAAGAGGTCTATTTAAGACAAAAATGATTGAAATATATTTTTTTGTCACAATAAATGTCACAAATCACAGAAGTGCGTATCATTAAAATGAGCTGATTCATCATTAATAATTCTACTCTCTTGAGAGCTGGTTACACATTATTATCTCCTAGTGCGAACTCAAATATATTTTGTGCTGATTGAAGACCAAGGAGAAGAACTCAATTGCGAGTGCTATTTTCTGGTGAGTCTTTCTTTTCATATGTATTTTGGTGGCTGGTTTAGGTTGTCTTCTCCTGCAGAGTGAATTCATAGATCAATCCATTTTTTTCATAGGGATTTAAAATATTCCCTGATGGTCTGTGCTATTTACACGCCAGATTATCACCATAATTTTGGTCAAACGTAGCTTGAATATATTGCCAGCGAAGATTAATTAATATTTAGTTATTTTAGATTTTTAAACATGATAAATGGAAGTTCTATTCACGTAATGTTTTTGGTGATTTAAGAAGTACCTATCAGTACCAATTTCTAGCACACATAAATAATTTTTCTAGCATTAGAAATATTTTTTGGTAAATTTCATTAAAGCTCAAATTACTTAATAGTATTTAGGTATTGTGAATTTAGTTTAGTTTTTTTACGTATTCTTTGGTAGATTCGAAACATATAATATATTGGAATTGTCGTAATTTTTTGGAGAATTCTAATTTACAATAGTTACAATATTATTGTATACATTTTTTTTGGCTAATAATTTGGTCATCTCATTAAAAATGCCGAGAATTGCTGAGGAAGTTTCTGGAGATATTTAGGATAGAACGTTGACACTTTTGACTGCAAAAAAGGAAAATCTTTTTTTGCGTATGAATGATTTGTATAATTTATCAAATAATATATCTTCTTTTGAGTCAAGGAAGAGTGAGGATTTCATGGCAAAGTCAGATATGATTGATAACATGAGGGTTCAGTTTGAAACTGTTATTGACCAGCTTAATGATCGTCAGTTGACTTTGGACGACTCATTTATACCGGATTTTCAACAACTAAATGCATGTGATGATATTTATTTGAAGGTCAAACGAAGTCGATTTAACCTTCAAAACGCGTCACGCAACGATTCGCGGGATCATTGTATTATTAAATTGCCACCATTGGAATTACCATCATTTGATGGTAAAATGGAAAATTGGCCGACTTTCTACCAAGCTTTCAAATCTAATGTACATAATAATAGACAATTAACCGACGCCCATTGTGTTCAATATTTAATTGGTAAATTGACACACGGCGCTTTAAAGGTTACTTCAGGCATTGTACCTGGAGGTGACACATACAATATAATCTGGAATGCTTTGGTAAACAAATTTCAAAATAAACGTGCACTAGGCACACATTATTTAAATAATATTCTTGATGCAAAAAATTGTACAAATACATCTGGCAGTCTTGACTTTTTTATTGAAAATTTTTCTGCATCAGTAGCAGCGTTAAAACAATTAGAGATTGAAAATTTAACTGAATCTGGTAACGGCGAACCTCCGGCATTAGCGACAGCGTTCGGTATTGTGTCAATGGGTGATTACCCTAGTGATGTGCTTAATACAAGTACGTCATTTTCGGCACTCGCGCTTAATGACTTAGTACAAAAATGTTGGCTTTTAGAGGAAATACTCAACATGCAATTTCTAAGTCCGGAAGAGACGGAATGTGAGAATTTATTTATATCATCCATTTCTCGCACCGTCGACGCAAGGTATTCTGTTGCTTTACCTTTCTGTAAAGACCCTAAACAATTGGGTAATCCCCTTGCTACTGCTCAACGCTGATTTATGGCTTTGGAGCGAAAATTTAAACATTCACCGGTTTTTTGGGAGAATTATAATAAAGTTATTCATGAGTACATTGAAAACGGTTATTTAGCAAAAGTTTCAAGGTCGGATATTACCGATGACGGATATTACATTCCGCATTACGCTGTCACTCACCCGGATAAACCTATGCCTCGGATTGTGCTCGATGCTAGTGCTAAGACACATACAGGATTGTCATTAAATGACGTTATTTATACTGGTCCGAATTTGCAAGCCGATTTGTTTTTGTTTCTGTTAGACTTTCGTCTTTTTCCCATCGCCATTACTGCAGACATAAAGCAGATGTATTTACAAATTGAGGTTCCAAGCAAGCATCGCAAATATTTGAAAATCCTATTTCGATTCGCGGACAACGATCCCATACAAACCTTTCAATTCAATCGGGTCCCTTTCGGACTAATAGCTAGTCCATACTTGGCAATGCGTACTGTTTGACAGTTGGCTCAGGATATGAGACAAAATTTTCCGGACGCTGCCAATGTGGCAGAATCTAAGTTGTATATGGACGACCTGGGGCCCTAGCATGAACGATCGATAAAGCCCGATATTGACAAAATTCGATAAAATTCGTCATATAAGATCAGTTACCGATAGTTGCGAGCATGGTCAATGGTAGATTGGATATATTCCGACCGACAATTGACAAAATTCATTGTCTATGGTCAGTTGGCGTTATTTGCGAGCACGTTTGTCAAATATTCCAACCGACGATTGACAAAAACCCGCCAAATCTATCGCGGACTCTTGGCTGTCAGTTAAACTTTCGATATAAAAACAACTTTTAATAATGCCGTTTTTTTTACAAAATTACTGGTATATCAATGAACGGAGGCAGGCTAACGATTCCAAAGAAGCTCGTAAGATTGAAAGACGCCGTTTACGCGATCAATTGAATCCGTTTGAACTTGGAGAGACTGAATTCAGACACTTGTTCCGGATATCTCGTATAATGGCTAAAGATCTTATAGATCAACTAACTCCCTTTTTAGTGTCAAAAAGTACAAGCGGACTTCCAATGTACATTAAAGTAAGTGCATTTAATATTATTATGATATCTTTGTAAAAACACAATGTCGATCATTAATAAAAGGATTATAATGTTGACAGGTATTAGCACCAATAAGTTTCTTCGCCACAGGAAGTTACCAACGTGGGGTGGGGCAAGACCATATGCTGGCTATAGGTCAGACAACCGTCAGTAAATGCATCAAAGTGTTTATGAAGGCAGTGTTGGAGCACCTTTATAGAAGGTGGATACATTTTCCAGCAACAAACGAAGCCAGGAAGCAAGTTGAGAGTGCTTTCAGGGACAAATTAAACTTTCCTTATGTTCTGGGCTGCATTGATTGCACCCACATTGCCATTGTGACCCCTTCCAGACATGAAGAGCAGTATAAAAATCATAAAGGATTCTATTCGCTCAATGTTCAAGTGGTAAAATGTTTGTTTTTACAAATAAAACAGTTGGTGTACGGTGTTTTCACATTTTATTGAAGGTTTTACATGTTTGTTATACAGGTATGTGATGCTGAGTTGACAATATTAAGTATTAACACACGCTTCCCGGGTACTGTCCACGATCAATTTGTTTGGAATAGTAGTACAGTAAAAACTGAAATGACCAGACTATATAATCAGAGAATTGGGACGTATTTCTTGCTAGGTATTATACTATATTATATTTCAACAATCCATAACTTAGTAGTTATATATACCAATTGTAATGGGTGTTTATGTTTCAATCAGGTGACTCCGGGTACACATTGGAACCTTATCTCATGACCCCAATATTTGATGCAGCTGAGGGAAGTGCAGAGTACAAATATACAAAGGCGCACTGTAAGGCGAGATGTTGCATAGAACGTCTATTTGGAGCATGGAAGGCTATATTCCGTTGCCTTAGGAAAGATAGAGTTCTCCATTACGAGCCAGAAGTTGCTGGTCAAATAATCACTACATGTGCTATTTTATACAACATGATGAAGCACTATAAGTCAGTTTCCTTATTTAACTAAATGAAATGCATTTAAAGAAAGTAAGGCAACAATTCAAAATAATAATCGTTTTATTTCAGATTAACAGATGAATTTATTGATAATATCGTGATAGAAGAGATTGAGCTATTAAACCAGGCTGAAGATGTCAGCAGAGTAGTAGCAGCCCGCGGAGTGAGAGATCAAGTCGTTCGGAAGTACTTCTCTAATTAATAAACTCATCTTACCCATCTAATAAAACAAAGTTTAAACATTTCAATCATTTACTATTAAATATAAAAAAAACTTGAAAGAAAGTAAAGCAACAATAAACAAATACAATTTTTGTGTCATTTCTATTTTTAATGTTTGGATGAAGAACTGCCTGTGCCCGCATTGCTGAAGAAGATTCTCACTGACCACTGAACCCGCCAAAAACACATTTCAAATTTTGTGAGACTAATTGTTAATTACCTTACATAATGATATTTTTGTCTAATTTCAAATCTAGCTGCTACATTTAAGACAGATTCTAACATCTTGTTACTACGATAAGATAATATTTCATATTTATGTGATTACATAATTACTATTTTTGCTAAACTGTGTATTTTTTTAATTCCCCATTTTCCTCTTCCCTATCTCCTTCAGCCTCGCAACATACCCCGATTGGGGATACCATGGTCTCACTGGCTCCAGACGGGAGCACATAAAAAAAGTATTTTACTAAAACTGTATGAATATAACATATGTCTATAAATCTACAAAAACCAAAATGGCTTCATACACACAAGTACATAACAAATTACATATACTCAAATTCACCAAAGACTGAAAGTGGCAAAAGAAATACAGGCTATGAGGGTGTACACGTATACAATCTCCTTCCCGATAGCTTGAAAACAGTAATAGAATTAATATATTTAAGAAAACCGTTTGATTTTAAAATTAGTGAACAAAATTGAAATGTACTTATATAAAATGTGTACTTAAGTTAATAAAGCGAAATATGTATATTTCTTAACTTAATAAATAAAATAAAAATAAAATAAAACTTATTCTAATGAACAAGTAAAACAGAGATATTGGAACAAATGGCACACATAAAAATTAAATTGAATTTTCCTCGTCTTCAGATTCCAACTGCAATGAATAGTTATGGGAAGTCGATGGTACTGGATCTGTTGGTCTAGAAATAGAAAGAAAAGTGTATTATTAGAGATTTCATCGTTCCTCTGCCAGTTCCATGCCTCACTGCTATATATATATATATATATTAGAGTAGGTACCAGCTTTCCATTGTAGGCTGCTAGCCTCGCTTCATGAACTTTTAATTATCGTGTTTCTCGTGCCTCTCTTGAGACATACTCAATCATTCAAGTGACATCATAATAATATGAAATATGTACTGTAATACCTCAATATCTGTTGTCGGAGTATGTCAACCCTTTCTTCTTGTGCTGCAGTGTACCTCTGAAACGATAGATAATAATTCATTAATTTACCGATGAGACCATTTTTTTACATCGACGTATTTTCGTTTTACATTGTATATGATGACATTAATTTATGAGACGATGTATGAATGTGAAAGAGGCAAGAAGTGTGTGCCAAGACCGAGTTGATTGGCGGTACATCCTTTATACTGGTACTGCCTACCCCTGCGGGAAACGGCGTGATGGTTAATTAGTAAGTTAATGAGAATAAGAAGGCCGCCGCTGAACTTTGAAAGGTTGCCACTGAACTCTGAAATTATAAATAACAATTCATAAATTTTACTTAATTTGAAATTACTTGGGAGTGATTCAAAAAGAAATATGTAGGAAATACCTCAAAAACATCTGTAAATCTGTTGGCGACTGCCACAAGCTCTTTAAAGATGTTGTTGCTGGCTTCTTGAGCTTTTGCCATACGACAGCCGACATCTGGCGTAGCAGCTAGCTTCCTCTTCTTGGCTGGGTTGGGTTGACTTCTCAGCCCAGTTTCCATCCCTACACTGGGCTGAGGCGTGAAGAGCTGCTGATCGGAGTACTATAAAACACAAATAATTGGCATTGATGATGAACGATAACTTCCATTTTGACAGCAAATATATATTATATTAACATTCTAAGACATTAGTGACCTCAATATCCAGCACAAGTTGTTCTGGTCCCTCTCCTATGCAGCTTTCGGGAACTCCACTGCCCTCAGAACTGGCTCTGCCAATGATACTAATCACTTTTTGAGTGATGTCACTTAATACCGGTATGGTAACAGTGTTTCCAGTTCTGAGAGCAGCTCGCTTGGCATCGGCGTTTTTTGCCCGCGACTTACACTTTAAATCACGCCATGTCTGAAAAGAACAAAAATAATATCAGCTTAAAAGTGTTTTACGGACTTATATTAAGTGTCTTCATGATCGATGAAAATCAATCTGACTGGCCGTCGACCGTACTTTCTTGCTGAAATTGTAATAAAGCATTCTGAATGTCTACAAGCACATCTTCATTGATAATCCCATATAAACAAGATAAATAAATAACTTACATTGATTCATTTGACTTCGACATCATAATAAGTTGATTTTTGTAGATAATACGTAAAGCCGTTGGTAACCGTTGAAGTTTGACGTTTGACGTTTGAGAAGCGATCCATAGACAACTGCTTCAGTATTGCCAGCGTATATCGATTTCTTATTTATTGCGTTATCAATATTGGTATAGTTACCGATAGCTTTTACATGCTAGGGGGTATTGATATAAACTCGTCGGAAGTTACGTCTGTCGATCCGATATTGTAAAGTTATCGAATTTTCTGTGCTTGACCCCCTGGTATATTCTATTGTAGATGAACTCAATGCCGTACGTCTGTCGCGAGAATTGATCTCGTTGTTCAAGTCCGGTGCCTTTGATTTGGTAAAATGGACTAGTAATTCTTCAGTGGTACTTGAGAATCTTCCAGATTCTCACCGAAGCCCAGTGGACTTTACTGTTGGTTCTAACAATGCCGCTAAGGTGTTAGGCCTTTCGTGGGAACCAGCTGATGACAGCTTCTTCTTTACGTCTTCGTATGTTCAGGAGAAGTGCACGAAGCGGAACATACTCTCCATAGTAGCCCGCTTATTCGATGTTCTCGGCTTGGTCGCCCCTGTCATTCTGTATGCGAAATTACTTATTAAAGAGCTATGGCTGTGCAACATTGGTTGGGATGATATACCCCCTGAGAGCGTTATTCAAAGGTTTTCGGCTCTCACACAGGAATTTCATTTAATTTCGACAGTAAAAATTCCCCGCCATGTTGGTGTCCTAAAAAATTGTCAATTTGTTTGCAGATTTTTTTAAAGACGTGTATTAAAAAGATATAACTAACGAACCAATTCCAAACTTCGAGTCAGATATAAATTTAGAATTATCCCAGATTCATATTGAAATTAAAGACGTAGCGGCTTGTATTAAACTACTGGAACCTAAATGTTGCTCAGGACCAGATAAGATTCCCCCCATATTCCTTAAAAACTGTGCAGGTAGCGTCTCTTACCCACTATACCTACTCTTTAAGCAATCACTTTCATCGGGTAAGT
Organism: Hesperophylax magnus; assembly: GCA_026573805.1. NCBI lineage: Eukaryota > Metazoa > Arthropoda > Insecta > Trichoptera > Limnephilidae > Hesperophylax > Hesperophylax magnus. Next base: position 14,304 of record JAIUSX010000751.1, on the reverse strand, counting down.
TCCCTAAAATATGGAAAAACAGCTTACTTACTCCAATATTTAAAAGCGGAGACAAGTCTTTTGTTGAAAATTACAAACCGATATGCATACAATCGTCGATAACGAAAGTTTTTGAAAAGTTAATTCTTCATAAAATATGTCCTTGTGTAAAATTTAATATTTCTTCATTTCAACACGGTTTTGTCTCTGGCTGATCTACTCTAACTAATCTTACACTATACGAAAACTTTATCTCATGTGCTCTCGCTAACAGGCAACAAGTCGACTCAATTTATACGGATTTCAGTAAAGCGTTCGACAAGGTTTGTCATAAAATCCTCATAAATAAATTGTCAAAACTTGGAATAAATGGTAAACTATTACTTATCAAAACGTATGCTGACTGAATGTATAAAAGAACACTTGTCTTACGAATTCGAAGCCACTAGCGGTGTGCCTCAGGGTTCACACTTAGGTCCAATGCTATTTATACTGTTTATAAACGATGTCACTTCTATTTTCTCTGATGTTCACATATTATTATTTGCTGATGATATGAAAATATTTAAAATCATTAAAAATATCAATGAATGTTTGTCCCTACAATCCAATTTCAAAAAATTTGCAGAGTGGTGTTCCATTAACAAACTTACACTCAATATTAAAAAATGTCAAATTATGAGTTTTTTCAGAATAAAAAACCCCATGAAATATAGTTATACACTGAGCAACCACATTTTATTATCTGTACCTGAAATTAGGGACTTCGGTATAATCTTTGATAGTAAATTATCATTTACTAATCACATTAATGTCATTACTAGTAAAGCAATGAAAGTGTTGAGCTTCATTACTAGAATATCTAAAGATTTCAAAAATATCCATACATTAAAATTACTTTATACAACTCTAGTCAGAAGTCAATTAGAATATAATTCGTCTATATGGAACCCTTCCTACAAAAACCATGCAAACTCTATTGAAAGAATCCTACACAAATTTCTCAGGTCAATTAACTTCAAATTAGGAATTCCCTCTGACGACATTGATTACGTTTCATTATTACAATTAATGCATCTCTTATCGTTAAAACATAGAAGAATACTTTATGATCTCATTTTTATATTTAAAATAATCAATCACCGGTATGACTCCTCTGAATTAACTTCGTTGATAAACTACCATGTTCCCTGTAGACCAACTAGACTCGAGTCACCTTATTATTGTAACAATACTGGAACTAACGCAGAACAAAATTCAATAATCCATCGCTTTCACAGATTAGACAATGAATATTCCAACATCGATCACGCTGATTGTCTATTATCATTTAAAAGATGCATAAAACAAAAATTATCGAGTAATACCATACCATCATAATGATTATGTACTTCAGATTAATAACTACTAGTACTCGATAGGTAGAAGCTGATATCAGTGCATTATATTTATATATCATAGTCATCATAGGTACTATGTAAAACTTTATCGGACTGTCAAGCAGTGTCGCACATTATTATTATACACGCGATTCTCCCGGTAGATTTACGTAATTTATTACTTTTGTTTCCTTTTCATATAATAATAGTATATATTTTATTCCTTTTATTTTCTAATAGTATATACCTATCTAATATCTTTTATTTTAATTTTTACAAACTCTTAATGCCTTTTAGACATTTTATAAGCACTTCATTCTTCCTTATACAATTTTTTTGTATATTATTACATATAATTTCTCACTTTGACTTATTACTATACTACAGATTGCTACTTATATTATATTTATATCTATTTTTTTCATACTTTTAACCTTACTTACTATTTACTGATTATACCATTATACTTACATTTATATTGTTGCATTCCTTATGTTGCTGTACTATTCTCTGTAAATTAGTATGTGAATGGCACATGTTGTGCCGTATATGTGAAATAAATAAAAAGATAAATAAATAGAGAAAACATATCTTCAACGACCTCCAATATTGATAACCAGATAAGTGATCACAGTATAATGGTCTTAGACTACCAAAACTCTTTAAAACACCACTCTAACAACAGAATACCACCAAACATAAACATCAGTATCAATAAGAGGGCTTTGAGAACATATTTTGAAACCCAACCGTTTTCTCACAACACTACCAATATAACCGAAAATTTTAATCATTTTTTTAAATATATCAAAACAGCGATTGACACTTGCAAATTTAAGCCAAGGTTACGAATAAGAAACCCTAAGCAAGGTAATACACCATGGTTTGACAACAAACTAGATCTTCTTATTAAATAAAGGAATACTTATTACAAACAGTGGAAAAAAGATCCGCTAAACAGTCTTCTTATATCACTTAAAATAAGTCGAGAAATTCGGTAACTAATTACAGACGTTTCGCCAAAACAAAATATTACACTGATATTTTTAAAGAAAACATACATAATCCAAGACAAAGCTGGAAAACAATAAATTCAATCATAACTAACAGTCCAAAGAACTTGACAAATAAAATTGAAACTCTTACCATCAATAAAATAGACATAAATGACCCGAAGCAGATATGTACAGCGTTTAGTGACTTCTTTACATCGGTTGGTGAAAATTTAGCTGCGAGCATCCCATCTCATCAGATGACGTAAATACAATAAACATGGAACCAAAGCCATTACAGTCCCTCTACATGGCCAATACAAACAAAATAGAAGTTTTAAAAATTATATCAAAACTAAAAACTAATGCATCTCCAGGGGTCGATGATATGACAACTAACTTACTCGGATTCTGTAAAGAAAAATTAGCGGATCATCTTGTTACTCTCATTAATCAATCAAGATCAGATTGGATTTCAATATATCGTTTCGAGATTTGTTAGAGGCATATACCTGTCTTAATTATTCAGGCAATTTGTTATAGTTAGTGTAGGCAATATATTCTAATGATTTCAGTCCGAACTTTGTTGAGTGTATATTTGATATATGTAGTTTGTTGTGGTGTCGTGTATTATATTGGTGAACATCGTTGTTATATAAGTTTTTAGATTCTCACGGCCAAAAGCATTTTTGTTATATGTTTTTGGGGTGTTATGCCGTGTTGCGCTGTGATATCACATCTTTGGATCTACCGGATCTGCCCTGATGATGGACACTGCAACGCTGTCCGAAACGTTGGCTAAAGAAGGAGTTAGCGCAACACGGCATAACACCCCAAAAACAAACAACAAAAATCGTTGTTATGATTCAGTTTTATATTTGTGTGGGTGTTACACTGAATAATTTTTAAAATGGTGTTTGTTATCTCAAAGCTAGGAACCATCTTAAATGGCAAAACAAGTGCAAGACGGTAAATATTTTTAACAGGTATATCCCAAGGCAATCCAAAAATGTTACGCGTGGCTCTATTTTGGATTATTTGCACCTCCGATATCATTTTTTTGGTAGCAAAGCCCCAGATACTCGAAAGATATGCCAAGTGGGAGTGAATCATAGCATAGTACAATGATCGCAGTATGGCTGTGGGAAGCAATCTACGTAGTCTGTACATTACACAGGTCACCGGAGCAATCTTTGATTTAACATGGTCAAAATGGTTTTTCCATGTAAGCCGTGAGTCAAAAAGTCCTAGATACTTCGCGACATCTGTTTGTTCCAGTTTGTTTATTCCCAAGGAAATGTTTAGGCGTTGTCCTTTCCTGTTCCCGAATAGCACATAGTGAGTCCTTTTAATGTTAAGGCTAAGTTTATTGATTCTCAACCACTCGGATAGATGACCCAAATCCCTTTCCATGTCTTTTTCCATTTCGTTTAAATTAGTATTATGATAGAATAATATTGTGTCATCAGCATACAAGTTGAAGGGTACCTTTCAACCCCCATTTCGCAATATCATTTATATAAATCAAAAATAATAAAGGCCCGAGAATCGAGCCCTGTGGTACACCACATGTTATATTTCTATGATCAATTGATTCTTTTCCAATAACAACCGAAGAGCACCTACCCGTAAGATAACTAGATAAAAGTTTTAGATTGTTGCCCACGATGCCCAGATATTCAAGCTTTTCTAAATGAATCTTATGATCAACCGTATCGAACGCTTTTTTGAGGTTTATGAAAATGCCCGATGCATATTTTCCTTGATCTAAGTGTTTTTGAAGAGTTAGTATAAAATCAAAGGCAGCACATTTCGTGTTGGAGAATTTTCTGAAACCATATGTTGAGTATTGTTGAGGCGTGAGAATATTATTAGTTGTGAGATATTTTGTTAGTCTATTTTTGATTACATGTTCAAATACTTTGGAGAAAGCTGGGAGTATTGATATTGGACGATAATTAGATGGATTTTTTTTGCAGTCTTCTTTGTGAATTGGAACGATTTTTGCTAGCTTTAATAGATCCGGAAACAGTCCACTCGCTAATGATTGATTAATGAGGATAACAAGATGATCCGCTAATTTTTCTTTACAGAATCCGAGTAAGTTAATTGTCATACCATCGACCCCTGGAGATGCATTAGTTTTTAGTTTTGATATAATTTTTAAAACTTCTCTTTTGTTTGTATTGGCCATGTAGAGGGACTGTAATGGCTTTGGTTCCATGTTTATTGTATTTATGTCATCTGAATGAGATGGGATGCTCGCAGCTAAATTTTCACCAACCGATGTAAAGAAGTCACTAAACGCTGTACATATCTGCTTCGGGTCATTTATGTCTATGTTATTGATGGTAAGAGTTTCAATTTTATTTGTCAAGTTCTTTGGACTGTTAGTTATGATTGAATTTATTGTTTTCCAGGTTTGTCTTGGATTATGTATGTTTTCCTTAAAAATATCAGTGTAATATTTTGTTTTGGGGAAAAGTCTGTAATTAGTTACCGAATTTGTTGACTTATTTTTAAGTAATATAAGAAGACTGTTTAGCGGATCTTTTTTCCACTGTTTGTAATAAGTATTTCTTTCTTTAATAAGAAGATCTAGTTTTTTGTCAAACCATGGTGTATTACCTTGCTTAGGGTTTCTTATTCGTAACCTTGGCTTAAATTTGCAAGTGTCAATCGCTGTTTTGATATATTTAAAAAATTGATTAAAATTTTCGGTTTTATTGGTAGTGTTATGAGAAAACGGTTGGGTTTCAAATATGTTCTCAAAGCCCTCTTATTGATACTGATGTTTATGTTTAGTGGTATTCTGTTGTAAGAGTGGTGTTTCAAAGAGTTTTGGTAGTCTAAGATCATTATACTGTGATCACTTATCTGGTTATCAATATTGGAGGTCGTTGAAGATATGTTTTCTCTATTTGATATAATATGGTCTAAAAGAGAACTGGTGCTTTCCGTAACTCTCGTGGGATGTGTATTATTACATATATTATGAAATAATTATATGTAAATAAAGTGTTGATATATTTTTTTGTTGTGTCATTTTTTTAAGAACATTAATGTTGAAATCCCCGAAGATGAGTGTATCTAGGCTACTTTTTTGTAATATAGATTCAAGAGATACTAGAAAATCATTTTTATTGTTGTTAGGTTTCCTGTATATACCATATATATTTAATGGTTTAAAATGTTTATATTAAACCCTGACTCCTAAAAAAGTGTTTTCATTTAACCACTTTTCAATAACTTCACAGTTAAATGTTTTGTGAGTATATATCGCCACTCCTCCTCCTCTTCCAGTAGTCCGGGAAGCAAAAGTACCCTGATAGCCATCGATGTTGAACAAAAATCCTTCTCCATCTCCCAGCCAAGTTTCGGTGACAACTAAGACGTGCACAGTATCCGGTATTCTTTTGAGCGTTTCTTCTATTTCGTCTAATTTGTTTCGAATACTTCTGGCGTTAATGTACAGGACTCTCAAGCTATTTTTTATAGGTAAATAGTCATCCACCGATTGGTACTTCCTTCGTATGATTGATTGGTCAGCAGCTTTTTTCAACAAATTCCGGCGTAGTCTACTTTTTCCCTAACACGTTTATCCATCATCTTCCAGATTTGAAATTCTGAGCTGGTGGCTCTGTGATCGTTATGACTTACATTATTACAGTTGGTACATGTAGGCTGCTCTTTTTTGTTAGGGCAGGCCTGGAAATTGTGGTTGACCCCGCAGTGAACACAGGCCGTTTCTTCCTTGCAGAACAATTGGGTGTGTCCGAAACCCATACATTTATAGCATTGGACCAATGGTGGCTGATCCTCCACTTTTAAACGTTGGTATCTGATAGTATTAATACTCCAGCGTCTGGACGATGTAGGCCCTCTGATTGGTCAAATTTAAATTGTCTGTTTCGGTTAAATTCAGCTAACTTGAAAATTAAGACACGATTTGAAAATTAAGACACGATGCTCATATAATTTTTGGATAATATCGAAGAAAATATGTTTTAGAAAGTTGACAATCCATTGGATTCATTACATTACAGTAAAAATTATCCACAATTACGTATTAAAATTTGACGTTTATCATTATTCACGCGAAAGACAGATTGTTCAGTGTTGCCAGCGTATATGGATTTCCAATCAATGTAAAAAACTTTTATAGCTAGTTAGTGTCAAGCAATGTACAATGTCAGTGTGATTATTTAATGTGAGATATATTATAATTATAAATAATAAATATAATATATAATTACAAATCCACCATTATAAAGCCGGCTGCAAAAATAACCAGTTCCACTCGATACTTAAATACGTAATTAATTATTTTTTGATATTACAACACCGACCCCATTCGCTGTCATCAGCTGTCATGTTCAATATGTGATAATTACAGAATTATTATTGACGTGATAACCGTAGATATTTCTTTTAACTATCCTAAATAATACAGACGTGACTCAAACAATACAAATATTTTAAAGGGATTATTTTAAGGGAGATGAAACTTTATTTGGGGTTTTTATTACTATGGGACAGGGGTGGGAAAGGTATTAGCAAATATTTTTAGGCATAATGGTTTAACTAGGGTGATCATAAAATGGGGCGAACAGCTCTTGGGTGAAAGCCGCCGCCGCTTGAAGTAAAATGTCACGAATTCTTAAATCATAAATGATACACAAACAAGACAATATTTTTATAAAAATACCAGGCCAATAAATAGTTTTATTGTAGGGTCAAATGTGCAAATGTGGGAAACTACGCTAACTTAAAATACAAACTGTGGGAACGGGCCTGAAGGCTAAATTTCATTGAGCAATATGTAAAAGTCGCATTCTGGAAGATCCAATGGTTAAATTCACACGAGAAATAGTCTTAGAAGAAATAAAATTTGGAGTCGATTTTGTAGTATAATTTTTTTTGATTTGTGATTTCGTTTTCGAGTAAATCGAGTCAGAAGTAGAATTTTTTTTGATCAAATTCTTATAAATTATTATTGAAGATCAAAGTACCCAACTAATGTATGTACCTGAATTGTAAATGTATCAAAAATTTTGTTAATAAAAAAAATTAAAACTATTTAAAAGTAAAACAAATAAAGAAACCCGGATTTAAAGCATTATTTTGAAATCACCCTTCGTTTAATGCGGTGTAACCATAAAATGTTTCTGCTCTGCAAGGTTAAAACATCTGTTGTTTTAATCTCTGACATAATAACGTAATAACACTTGTACCTACTCATTTTAAATATGTGCTCTCATAATGCTATGTTATTACTGTTATGTCTGCTTTAAATGTATCTAATGTAAAAAATAATGTTAATAATGTAATGTAAATGTAAATATTCGCAAAATATAGCTTTCTCTAGTATGCTGAGTTCAACTTACCTACATATGAAGGAAAGAGACGCACGATAAGCAGATGTCCCATTTCTGTTAAATCGTAAGTAGGTCAGTTTTGGTTTATGGGTCGCCGCAGGTGGCCGTATATATGTGATTGTTTATACATTTGTTGAGGGTTTCTATGTTGCAGGAGTCGTGGTTCGCCAGAATACTTACACGGTGCTGCGGGGTCATTGATTCGGAGTAATGAAAGAAATTTCCACGTTTAATAATTTATTTATCAGAAGGTTACGAATAACATTTTAGAGCGAAAGTGACTTGAATGGATAAAAACGTGTTGGTTATACGACGCTCAAGAACAGAATGGCGCTTCGGTCGCCGGCGTGTGCGCTGGGACCTTCGGTGACTCGAGCGGCCGGTGTTGTCATTTTGTAACGAGTGACCCTCTTCTGAATAATTAACAATATATTGGGGTGCTTTACTAGATCACGACAGCCTCCCCTCCAGTGTACACGACATACTACAGGAGTTGAGATATATATATATTGGTCATATCCTGACTGAGGCACCTTCAGTCAGAATGTGAGCAGCCTCCAATGTGTCCAGGAGAGTAAGAAATGTTCAGAGAAGTTATGATTGGACTTGGTGAGATGACAAATTGTTTTTTAAGTGTTTAAAGTTGCAACGTTTTCGGGAACACATTGGAAGGCATTGTTGGCTTAACAATTATAAGAAGATAGATAATACAATATTTATAATATGTGATGAAATGGAAACATAACGTTTTGTTTACTAGTATTAGCTTTCTTATAACAACTATAGGTATTATTGATAAGTTTAATTATAATAAGTTGTTTGAAGTTTTAAATTATTTACAAAATAGCTTTAAACTAAAAGCTTGCTAGTATTCCGCGTTTGCGGTGTCAGGTGCATCGACGAACTAATTGCTCGAAGCATTTGTTTATTATTTTGTGGTGCATGGAAATCAAAGTTTGATTCCAGTTTGTGGTTTAGGTCACTGTATAAATCGTGAAATTTTTGTAAGCTGAACTATGTTCAGTGCAACTGCATGATTTTTACGCAGAGTGCGTACTATGTGGCGCTGGTCATGAAATTATTAAATGTATAATAGAATATAAAAATATTTAATCCTATCATTTATGATAAACTTGAAATTAGCATTGTACATGATAATTGAATCGAAAACATGTAGTCATAATTAGTTTAGGAAACATTTCTGCGTTTAGAGAAATATGTGTTTGACATAAAATATAAATGTATAGTGAGCTATAACTAGAGTATGAAATGTTTAGAGCAATATAAGCATAAAAAATACAGTTGCCTTAATTAAAGAAGTACATGTATAAGGTAACCTAAGTAAGGTGTTCATTATGGTATTAGAAATATAATGTGTTACGCTAATCTGTAGCGGTGAATTGGTAATTTTAAATTAACTATGCAACACGTCTGTCATCGGTATGTAAATATGTGTTTTTTGGAGACAAAAAGTCGAATAACCATGTTTATTTACATACGTATGACAAAGTGGGTTAATTTTCCTTAGTTAGGAAAGTAATATATCATCAGCTGTTTAATGTTATTGCATGAAAAAAATAATAAAGAGATATTAAATAACAGAAGTTTTCAATTATATGGTTCTCTAGAATTATATAGTGCCTTATACGTCCAGAGAAGCATATTTGAAAGTACACAAAAGTACCTTGGTACGTGGTTAAAAAAAAAAAAAAAACTATGCTCATTATATTGGTAGTCGATCACACTTGTGATGACGGTTGATGCTATTAATCAAGTAGCAATGCATATATAAATGCTATAAAGCCGTGAAAAGATTTCATCCGAACGTACAGTTATTTTATAATTGTTATACATTTTAAGGTGCATGAATTATGCGGTTCACATGATGATTTGTGTTCATCGTATAGAAAATGTTTCACACTCGTGAATAAATAATAATTATCTAAGTTTTAGATTCTATCATTTGATAACAAACAATATTAAACTCAAATTTCCATCAAAAATGTGTAAATTTAATAATGTTTGATTTGAAGTATTTTTTAAGAAAAAAAGAAATATACTTTAAGAATATTGTTTGCAAGAGAAAGCTAGGCGAAATTTAGAAATTAATTTCTATCATGAGTTATAAAAAAAATGCCAAATAGAAATGTCTTTTCGTGCTTATTCCGATCAAAATCGCTTTGGAAAATGTACTTGCTGACCTGAGCGAGTTGTCGTCTTGGTTACAGGTGTGACAGCGACAGGTGTGTCCATAGTGACATTTTCTTCGACCGGAACGAAAGCAGGCTTGAGTCTGTCTATGGAGACGCGTTTAGGTTTGACTCTTATTGAAATGACAAATGTTTTGTCGTCGCGCTCTTCTACCTTGTAAGGACCCTCATATGGATTCTGTAGAGGTTTTCTTACACTATCCGTTCTCAGGAATACGTGCGTGGTGACAGGTAGGTCTTTGTGTACGAAAAAATTTCTAGTACTGTGTTTGCTGGTAAGAGTCGATTTAATATGCTCGAACTTCCTTTGTAGACGTCTTCCTACGTACGTGTCGGGTTCCTTACGGGGGGTTTCAGTGAAGAAATCACAAGGTAGCCTTAGTGTTCCGCCATAGGTGAGTTCAGCAGGCGAACCTTTTTATTTCTCCACGAACAGTCGATCTCAACCCGAGCAATATGAGGGGGAGATTTTTTATCCAGTTCCGGTCACCACATGTCATGAGGGATGCCTTGAGCGTGCGATGCCATCTCTCTATTATCCCGTTCGCCTGTAGGTGATACGCAGTAGTTCTTTTGTGTTTGATTCCAAACTTTTCTGCGAGTTTTTTGAAGAGACAACTCTCGAACTGACGACCATGGTCCGTGGTGATGCTACCCGGGGTTCCGTGAAGAGCAATCAAATTTAATTGTAAGTCAGCATGTGGCTCGTCACAAAAGATAATTATTATATTCACTCGAGACGAGACAAAGGTTTTCTTTAACGGTGGGTCAGCATGTGTCTTGTCAGATAGCTCTTGCGAGAAAATGTATATTTGCACTCAGAACATGAAAAAGGTTTTTCATCAGTGTGAGTCAGCACGTGGATCGTCAGTTGGCCCTTTCGAGAACATGAATAGTTGCACTCAGAACATGAAAAAGGTTTTTCTCCACTGTGAGTTAGCATGTGGATCGTCAGATGGCCCTTTCGAGAACATAAATAGTTGCACTCGGAACATGAAAAAGGTTTTTCACCACTGTGAGTTAGCATGTGCCTCGTTAGATCGCCCTTTCGAGAACATGAATAGTTGCACTCGGAACAAGAAAAAGGTTTTTCGCCACTGTGAGTCAGCATGTGCCTCTTTAGATAGACCTTTCGAGAACATGAATAGTTGCACTCGGAACATGAAAAAGGTTTTTCTCCACTGTGAGTCATCATGTGGATCGTCAGATGGTCCTTTCGAGAACATGTATAGTTGCACTCGGAACATGAAAATGTTTTTTTCCTGTAGGGTTGCATAGGTGCCTATTTAAATTCGACTTATTAGAAAGGGAGAAGATAGAATTAGGACAAAATAATTGTTTTTCCACAGGATGCGTCTTGATATCTGTCGAAATAAAAATAATATGATTATAAAAGCTTTATTCGACTTAATATCTACACTTACCACAATAAAGCACTAAAATTGATAAAAAAATTAACAAATTACGATGGCAGAAAATGTAAAATTTTAGGAAGGAAATTGTTTATACCGGACAGGTAGATTCGTTCTAAGCATTCCTTTTTGACATCCGGCAGGTCTATGTCAATTTCCGTACAAGGAAGTTCCCCATAACTATCTTCTCGGCATCCGAGTTCCGCCTTAACGGTAACAGTCTCCACATTAATGTAAGCTATAAAACAACATGTACATAGATTGATAATCGATGTTAAACAACACAAGTTTTCAAATTATAATATTTACGATAAAATACACCATTGATTAATCCTGCAGAATTGAAAATTAGATGAAGAGAGTTCAAGGTTAATTTAATCAAATTAATAAGGACAACCCCAGATGTCCGCTTGAGGAAGGAATAAACATTTGCTTTAGAGCATCTGAATTATGTAGTTTTTATAAGTCGACGAAATGTTGTTTTCTTCCAATAATACATAGTAAGAGCCCTAATTGGGCGTGAACAAACAAATAAATAAATATCTATTTTTAACTCATGAGGAAAAAAATGGAAAATTTGAGGAATCGAGCACTTATTGTGAGCATTGGCGGCTTCTGTAATCAAAGGAAATGGCTCTCGACTTGTAATCTGTAGGTTCCGGGATAAAATCCAAGCGTGCGCAAGCAATTTTTTTGATTGATACATGATATTTCACAATATATTCTTGCGGCACGTTCCAATGACAAGTACTTCCCACCTTTCACCACTCTATATCCATTCCCTCCTTTTGACTTCTAGCCACACAACGTACTACTACGCCAAGAGCTTGAGAGCAGTTGGAACACGCGTGGAGTATTCACAAAACTAAATTTAAATTATTTAGTTTAAGTAATGTTGTAGATTGGCTGTTTCTGGCAAAGATAAAAACTAAAATAACTACGGCAAAAGAGGGCAGCGTTAAAAAACATATTATGTTCTGTCGCCATGGCAATCCAAAATGGACTTGAATTAATAACATATACTTTATTATACAAAAGCAATGCAACTAACTGGCTGTCTGAGTACTCTCCGCATATGGGGAACATTCCTTCTTTACATCTGGGAAATCTAAATCCATTTCACCTCCACCTTCTTCCTGGGGCCCTGGTTCCGTCTTGATGGAAACAGTTTCTGGATTTACTAGATCCATGGCACCGCTGTCATAGGCTTTGGTAATTGGTACAAGCCCAAACAAATATGCATACCTGAAACAGAATATAATTGTGACGGAACCCTATTTTAAATGAGCTTTTCATTTTGTTTGGTTAAATATTTTGTCAAAACAATGATATCATATGCGAAACTTTTATTGGGAAATAGGGATATACATATTGTGAATATCTTGACCTTGGAGTTGACATTTAAAATCTGTTGAAAGATTCGTCGGATAACTCAATATAACTATAACCATAAGTAATGCAAATACTTTATTAAAGTAAAGCTTTTATTAAGTTCGCCAATGCGCTTTTAACAGAATATTTAAAACTAATTTTAAAAATATTTTGACTATTATAAGCAGACGTCTAAGTAACAGTTTGAACGTTCCGCAAACAAAACTCCAATAGATTTGTTAAATTAGGCGTACCGATAACGGCCGCTACACGATGATGCGTGATTCATAAAAGCATAAGTACTTTCTAATAAATATCACAAGCACGGGAAGATAAATTTAACTTCGTGGGTTCAACAGTTTAAGCGATATAAAGTAGAATTAGAGAGTAAAAACCGGGGGATGCGACTGGCCAACTGGCGATGAAAAAAGGATGAGTCAACAAATCAGGTTAGTTTTACACAGACAATAATGAAGTCTTAGACATGTTTTATGCCTCTAGCAGTAATGCATGCATATTTAAATTGATAAAAAAACGAAACATGCAAAAGTTTCAGACGGGTAAAATAATTATTCCTCTTTGGCGGCCAAAATACGCATTTATTTTGGATTTTGGTTAAAGTGGTTATCTCCAGCCATAGCCTGAAGAACAGTAAACATTGCGAATGTAGAATAAACGGTTGAATAAATGGTTCGATGCCAATAACTTATCATTAAGCTCGGGCAAAACTTATTACATAATATTAACACTAACAGACAGACAGTCGGGGCAGGATCATATAACACATATTATATAACATTAACACCCACAAACAGACAGTCTGGGGGCTGACTCTGTATCTCTCACAAGCGTCCGTACCGCGGGTTTACGACTGACAAACCCGTTTTCACTGATTTTGGTACTCTTTAGCAAGTCGTAAACCCGAATTTTAATCGAAAACTCAAAGTGACAGCTCAACGTTTCGCTTTGGATCGACGCATAAATAAACCACTCTCTAGATCGATATCTTCGGGCTTTTTGTATGGCCCCATTTTGTCACCCCCGTAACCACAGACGACCACAAATAAAAGGGTGCGCCTGTTCTCACATTGCTGGAGGATTGGGGGCGGAGCTACGAAATCCGAACTTCACTTCATATCTGCCCGGCAAATTTAAACCTGTGACAATGAGAACTTGGCTTTCTTGGTTGGTTGTTATTTCTCCATAAGACTGCATAACAATTACATCGAAGAAGGCACTTTGTCATAAAAATACAAGTAGTGCATTCAAGTTTAAATGATCTTAAGAGTTACTAGTGAAGTAGGCCTATCGTAAAGGAATATCAGGATAGGTCACGGATTAAACACAAATTTCTTCTACTTTGTGATTTTATTCGGAAAACCTAGAATATATAAGATTAAATAACAATTGTGAGGTCAGGCTTCTGGCAGAAAGCTTAAATAATACAAACATAACCTTCAAATATCAATACAAACTACCAGAGCTAGGTAAGTTGGAGGTTAGTAATAAAAAGTACAATAACCTATCCTAGTAATGGTTTCGTAACCAGGAAGTAGAAGATTAGGTTAGGTTAGGTTAGGTTA
>JAIUSX010000750.1:0-20809 GCA_026573805.1 Hesperophylax magnus | reverse complement strand
TTTTACTTCCTCTAAATGATCAAATTCGGTCAAACTTTCCGACGCGTCGGATGCCCGTGAGAGCTTCCGCGCACCAGTCCGAAGACCTCACCAAATCATCCATCGGTAGTAGCGACGGGCGGTGTGTACAAAGGGCAGGGACGCAATCAACGCGAGCTGGTGACTCGCTTTTACTAGGAATTCCTCGTTCATGGGGGAGAATTGCAAACCCCAATCCCTATCACGAAGGGGTTTCATCGGGTTACCCGGGCCGTTAGGCCAAGGAGGACACGCTGATCCCTTCAGTGTAGCGCGCGTGCGGCCCAGGACATCTAAGGGCATCACAGACCTGCTATTGCTCAATCTCGTGCGGCTATATATACCGCCGGTCCCTCTAAGAAGATTTTCATTGTACGCCGGTAGTGAAGACCGCGAAACGCACGACCCCGACGCGCGAACGCCGAAGCCGCGCGCACACGGACCCTCGTGATACCGGTTGCACGTCTATTTAATAGGCTAGAGTTACGTTCGTTACCGGAATTAACCTGACAAATCGCTCCACCAACTAAGAGCGGCCATGCACCACCACCCACCGAATCGAGAAAGAGCTGTTAATCCGTCAATCCTTCCAGTGTCCGGGCCTGGTGAGTTTTCCCGTGTTGAGTCGAATTAAGCCGCAGGCTCCACTCCTGGTGGTGCCCTTCCGTCAATTCCTTTAAGTTTCAGCTTTGCAACCATACTCCCCCCGGAGCCCGAAAGCTTTGGTTTCCCGGGAGCTGCCCACCGGGTTAAAATTATGAAACTTCGGCGGATCGCTGGCTGGCATCATTTATGGTTAGAACTACAGCGGTATCTAATCGCCTTCGAACCTCTAACTTTCGTTCTTGATTAATGAAAACACCTTTGGCAAATGCTTTCGCTTTAGTCCGTCTTGCGACGATCCAAGAATTTCACCTCTAACGTCTCAATACGAATGCCCCCAGTCGTCCCTATTAATCATTACCTCTGGTATCAGAAAGCCAACAAAACAGAACCGAGGTCCTATTCTATTATTCCATGCGTACAATATTCAGGCAAGTGTTAGCCCGCTTTGAGCACTCTAATTTGTTCAAAGTAAACAGCCGCGACGGCCCGCCTCGGTGCGCGGCCGACCGTGAGGCCGACCGACACACGCCGGCGGTGGACGCACCGGCGAGAAGCCCCGCAGACGTGCCTGTCGTACCGCATTCGGTAGACCGACACCGCAGGACACAATTTCAACTACGAGCTTTTTAACCGCAACAACTTTAGTATATGCTATTGGAGCTGGAATTACCGCGGCTGCTGGCACCAGACTTGCCCTCCAATGGATCCTCATTAAAGGATTTAAAGTGTAATCATTCCGATCACGAGGCCTCGGACGAGTCCCGTATCGTTATTTTTCGTCACTACCTCCCCGTGCCGGGAGTGGGTAATTTGCGCGCCTGCTGCCTTCCGTGGATGTGGTAGCCGTTTCTCAGGCTCCCTCTCCGGAATCGAACCCTGATTCCCCGTTACCCGTGACAACCATGGTAGTCGCATAAACTACCATCGACAGTTGATAAGGCAGACATTTGAAAGATGCGTCGCCGGTGCTAGACCGTGCGATCAGCTCAAAGTTATCTAGAGTCATCTCGAATGGCGACGGACGGGGCGCGAACCCCGCCGCCGATTGGTTTTTGATCTAATAAAAGCATTCCTCCCGTTACCGGTCAGAACCTCGTTTGCATGTATTAGCTCTAGAATTGCCACAGTTATCCAAGTAACCGTGTACGATCTAAGGAACCAAAACTGATATATTGAGCCATTCGCGGTTTCACCTTAATTCGGCTTTTACTGAGACTTGCATGGCTTAGTCTTTGAGACAAGCATATGATTACTGGCAGGATCAACCAGGGAGCTGCACCACCGTCGGAGGGTTTTTAATCCTCCGAACGACAGAGGCCCGCCCTCGCGTAGAGGGCGCGGACAACACGGCGTTAAAGAACACGCGACGGAGTCACCCGCACGAGTCACGCTCATTATGCGTACCGCTATATTCTCCCGCTCGGCCACCGTCGGCTAGACGAAAGCTCCGCGGGAAAATTTTTGCTTCAAACGAAGAAAGCGCGCGTAGGACGGCTCCCGCCCGAGAGAGAGAGACCGCACCCGCGACGACGCTATCGTCCGATTTATAATTCCCATTCGTAAAACGTGTACACCGAAAGCGCACGCCTTTGGCGAGGCAACAGTGAGACGGGGATAAAATCCTCCGCCTTTGCTTTTGAAAATTCTGCTCGCGCGGAACTCCAGAGTCAAAACATGAGCGCGAACGCCGCGCAGAAGCGGGCGTCACGTAGTTTCTCGCAAATAACACCGCCGACACGACCGATAGGCCGCCGCAGTTTGCGAACGCCGTGCATCGAGAGCCCGCCACACTCGGCGGGCACAAAGCTGTGCCGGGTCGCGTTCTCGCTCGGGACGGCGCCGAGCGCGATGCGCCCGCTCCGACCCCTCGAAGGCGCGCAGGCGGCCGGGCAGTCGGGCCTCGGGCGGCTCGCGAAACCGGGCACACTGGTCGCGTCACCTGCGGCCGTCTGCCCGCGAGCGTTCGCATCTCGCGCTCGGTCTAGGTAAATAAATTTACTCCCGTCACTTACTTTCGTCTTCGCATTTTGGAAATTTTAAATTAATTCATTTAATCGGTGATACCGACCGACCGTTCCCGGTGAGTTTAAAAAAAACTTAATACATAGCTGTACGTAGTTATTTCAAATTTACATAATAAGAACATATTTCAAATAAAAATAAAAACTTAACATAGATATAATAATAATAAATAACTAACATAACTAACTAAATATATAACTAACAGATCGAGCGATTAGTCATAATAGAACCGATATAGTTTTACATGACAAAATTTTAAAAAATAACTTATATCATCGATGTCGCTATTCCGAATTCCTGTAATATTCAAAAATCTGTTAGTGAAAAAATAAGAAAATACACAGATTTAGGAAATGAAATAAAAAGAATTTGGCATTCTCAGACTATAAAAATATTACCATTCGTTATTTCGGCTACTGGCATTATACCTAGCTCTCTTATAAAAAATTTAGGCTTATTAGATCTATCAAAAAAATTATATATAAAGATGCAAAAGTCGGTCATATTGAATACATGTAGGATAACAAAAGATTTTTTAAATGTTTATGTTGAGGGATCAGTAGGATTTATTTATAGGCCCTGTTGGGAG
Organism: Hesperophylax magnus; assembly: GCA_026573805.1. NCBI lineage: Eukaryota > Metazoa > Arthropoda > Insecta > Trichoptera > Limnephilidae > Hesperophylax > Hesperophylax magnus. The sequence continues at coordinate 17,574 of JAIUSX010000750.1, read as the reverse complement.
TTCTACCGGGCCGAACCCTCCGATATGAAAATATCTGGAGTCGGTGAATTATTTTCCCATTTGATCTCAGGTGAGTTGACGTATACAAGAACAGTATTGTTTTGTATTTATTTTACTTTTTAAAATTTAAATTCCATTGACAAAGATCAATTTTTTGCTAATAATTATTGGCAAAAAATTTTATTGGCATAAAATTTTATTGGCAAAAATTTTTGTCAATTTATCTATTTGCAAAAATTAAAAAGTTGTAATCGCACCTAACCTGATCTAACCTAACCTAACCTAACCTAACCTAACCTAACCTAACCTAACCCAACCTAACCTAACCTAACCTAACCTAACCTAACCTAACCTAACCTAACCTAACCTAACCTAACCTAACCCAACCTAACCTAACCTAACCTAACCCAACCCAACCTAACCTAACCTAACCTAACCTAACCTTACCTAACCTAACCTAACCTAACCTAATCTAACCAAACCTAACCTAACCTTACCTTACCTAACCTAACCTAACCTAACCTAACCTAATACATAGAGTAAATTCACCCGGCACCCACAAGACTAGGCAACATTTTAGAATTGTTAAATTATATAATTTATTCAGTGATAACGTTGACATACCGTTCCCGGGAGTTTATTATAAATTAATTAAAACATATAAAGTGAAGAGATTTTTGTATATTTATACATACATAAGATAACAAATTTAAAAGGGATTCGAATAAAACAAATTCACCGACTGTAGACCGAGACCGCGATGCGCCCGCTCCGAACCCTCGACTGCGCTCAGACGGACGCCCGGGCGGTCGGGCCTCTCAAGGCAGAACTAGCGCGAGCTACGTCGCCTCACCTCGGGCTTTCTGCCCGCGAGCGTTCACATCTCACGCTCGGTCTCGGTAAATAAATTTACTCTCGTCGCTCACGTCTTCTCACTATCGAAATGTTAAACTATACATACATACATACATACATACATACATACATACATACATACATACATACATACATAATAAGAAAACGATTTTAAAAGGGATTCGAATAAAACAAATTCACCGACTATTACAGACCGCGATGCGCCCGCTCCGACCCCTCGACTGCGCTCAGACGGACGCCCGGGCGGTCGGGCCTCTCAAGGCAAAACTAGCGCGAGCTACGTCGCCTCACCTCGGGCCGTCTGCCCGCGAGCGTTCACATCTAACGCTCGGTCTCGGTAAATAAATTTACTCTCGTCGCTTTCGCCTTCTCATTTTCGAAATGTTAAATTATTTTCATTATTCGGTGACAACGTTGACATACCGTTCCCGGTGAGTTAAAAAAAAAAACAACTTAATAGACGACATTGACCAGCGTCAGTGAAATTAAATCAAATAAACTCATATTTACACGAACATAATTATTTTTTTATAAATATATTCAAATAAAAATTAACATTTTTACCTCTACAAGAGTCCAAAAACACTCGTCTGTGAAGTGTAAAAAAATTATAATAAAATTTTACGCACATATGTAAATAGGAGAAAAAAAATCATAACAAAACATATAAAGTGAAGAGATTTTTGTTTATTTATACATAAGTCACATACATACATAATAAGAAAACGATTTTAAAAGGGATTCGAATAAAACAAATTCACCGACTATTGCAGACCGCGATGCGCCCGCTCCGACTCCTCGACTGCGCTCGGACGGACGCCCGGGCGGTCGGGCCTCTCGCGAAACCGGCCGCAGTAGCGCGACCCGCGTCGCCTCATCTCCGGCCGTCTGCCCGCGAGCGTTCGCATCTCACGCTCGGTCTCGAAAAAATAAATTTACTCTCGTCACTCTCGTCGCTCACGTCTTCTCACTATCGAAATGTTAAATTATACATACATACATACATACATACATACATACATACATGATAAGAAAACTAAAACAATAAACATTTTCACACTGAGGGCCATTAAGTGCGGCCCGTTTACTCCCGCCGTTTACCCGCGGCTACCACCCGAAATGAGATCCTCTCAGCTCCGGTCCCAATGCTCTCGAAACATTTAAATTTATTATTCTACACTACAAGAATGACGTTCCGAATTCGATTCCGAAATAAAAATCTTTAAAAATAAATAATTTACAATTTCACATTGAGGGCCATTAAGTGCGGCCCGTTTACTCCCGCCGTTTACCCGCGGCTACCACCCGAAATGAGATCTCATCAGCTCCGGTCCCAATGCTCCCGAAACCTTTAAATTTAATATTCTACACTAAGAATGGCGTTCCGAATTAGATTCTGAAATAAAATACGTCAAAAAATAAGTTTTTTTTTTTTTTTTAAATCACACCGTGCCCGGGGCAAATGGCGTCATCGGGTGCGTCGCAGTTACTCCCGCCGTTCACCCGCGGCCGCTACTCGATATCAGATCCCACTCATCGCCGGCCCCGCTGCACCGAACCGGCTAAATTTATTATTCTACACTAAGAGTGACGTTCTGAGTTCGATTCTGAAATTTAAAAAAAATAAATATATTTTTTTTAAATAAGAAAATTTTGAAAACACGTCGAGGGCCGTTAAGTGCGTCCCGGTTACTCCCGCGCTTTACCCGCGCGCCCGCCCGCCGCTCTGAATTGGATTCCCTCACCTCCTGACGAAAATTATTTATTTAATTGAATTTAATTTAACGAAAATCTTAAACAGAAAAATCAGAAAAGGATACACGGTCACATCTAGGACTGATTATTTTGGTGATTTTTCTCTTTCAGATTTTCTTTTAGAATTCGCTAATATTATCTTCGATATAATTAAATATTACAATTTTAGGTTTTACTCATCAGTAAAGTTATTCCAGAAAATAAATAATTACTATTATTATTTATAATTTTTATTCACACATAAATACGACACTCGGGTACACGCAGCATAAGAAGAATAATAACAAAAAACCTAATTTTCTATGAAATGGCTACGCCATCATCTATCGTCTACAATGTTTTGAACTCATCAAGAGACGAAAAAAAAGATGAAAGGTTTGTGAATTGAATTCTTTTTACGATATTATCGTACTACAAGTCGTAAGATGGGTTTCTGTATATTATATTGATCGGTGACCGGGATAAATCATCAAAATGATAATTCATCACATATTTAAAAAGTTATGTAAAGTCATGGAAAGCGATGAAACAAAAACTTTTTTTTTATTGGGTTAAGTAGGTTAGGTTAGGTCAGGTCAGGTTAGGTTAGGTTAGGTTGGGTTAGGTTAGGTAAGGTTAGGTTATGTTAGGTTAGGTTTAAAAAAAAAAAATCGTTTTTAATGATTCTATATCACTTTTTAAAAGTGTGTTGAACAGTCACCGTGTTGAGTTAGCAAGGAAACATATTGATCATAAATTTTATATATAATCATAATACATAGGGTGACTGAAGAAAGCCACACTAAGTTTATCGAAAACCGCCACGAGTGTCGATGAAATAAATTAATTAATTAAAATTAAAAGATAATTGATAAATGCAATCAGGTTGCATGATAAATCACCACAATGACAACCGAACACACATTGAAAAAGTGATATGAAGTCATTAAAAGTGATGAAACAAAAATTGGGTTAAATACTTATACTCGTAACCTATTCAACCTAGTTTTTGTTTCATCACTTTTCATGACCTCACATCGCCGTTTAAAGGTTTGTTGAATTTTCATTTTGACGATTTATCCGGTCACTAACCCCTAACCTAACCAGAATACGGGACACGTCTCCATTTTCTTTTTTTCGAAAATTCGGTTAAAAAAATAAATAAATAACATTCTGGAGGAGACCCACCACTTTCTTGCCCTGTTTTAGGCACTGACAGTACCCCTTCAGAGGAACAACTCGGAAACTGCTTTTTAATTTAAGGTTTAAGGTTTTTATTCTCGCGGCTCTATGGACGTTACCCTTGGCTTTACCCATCGATTTATATATTAGGCATGACCAATTACCACTCCCTAGAGACAAGTAGAGGTATTGATTTGCTTAAATATTTTTTCAAGTAATAAACGATCACTTATCTAATAATGAGATACTGGCCAAATTATTTTTTTTTTGTACCAGAGTCTCACTCTCGAGGACGTCATAAAAATGACGTCTTCTATATAGTAGAGCGAGCCGCACTAATTTATTTATGAACTCACCTGTGGGGGAGAGCTACGTGCTTTTTGAATGCGGTAGATAAAAAAATAGATTTATTTTTTGTGTCCTATAGCGCATTTGCGAGATTTTTGGCATTGCATATACACTGCATAAATGGTACAATTATGGCTATTTTACCCGTAATTGTTATAAATAAATGTACAAATTATATAAATAAATACATACATACCTAACCCCCGTTTCTTATTTTCGGCATTCGGAGTGGTTGAGGGTGCAATGGCAAAGCCATTTCCTGGTTATCAGCTTAAAACGGGATACGCCGAGCAGTATCTTGTTCTGATCCAACTTCACTGTCTGAGTCAATGGTCAATTGTTCCCTGTGGGACTTCCTTTTGGATTTTGTGGTCTTAGAGGGTCCAGCAGTAGGCGATGTGGAGGAAATTAGTTCCTGAATATTTTTCATAAGGTTTTTTTCACGGTCCCCCCAAAGGATCTCCAGGATTCCTGGTGGAGCCATCAGAATCCTCCGACGAAACCGCACCAGACGCCATTTACACTGAAAAATGAAAGAAAAGTGAAAATTAAACGTAAAAAAACGTTTTGGGGCAAATTCAAAATAATATAAAAACAATCCATGGAAACCAAAGCACACGTGGTGTGAAAAAATATCCTAAACAAACGACGTCACAGAAGATTGTTTTCTTGGAAACTTCTAAAACTGAAAAAAAAATATCAAAAATAGGTACACAATCTTAACAAACACTACGTAGCACAGAAACCACTCGTAAAAACGGGCAATAGCGCGTTTTTGAACAAAAGAAATACACTGTTGGGTTGTAAATAATAGCACTGTTAATATAGTCGTAAGATAGTATTAAAAAAAACAAAATTTTCGTAATTTTCGGGAGTACCGGAAGGTTTTTGAAAATAATAACACCGGAGACTATGCGACTGTTCTAGCGAGAAAACATTAATGCTGTTTAATGTGTAACCAAGACAACACATCAATTACATTTGAAAAGCGTACAAAATAAAATAAAAATTCATAGGCATTTCTAGGTAGATACTTATCAGTACTTATTCCTTTAAATGTATAATACAAAATCGTACCTTTTCATACTAAAATCATAAATGGTCAAAATACACATTTGGATTGTGTGTCTGTCTTTATTAATTTAAGTATTATTTTCAGAATTGAAACTGATTGTAATAAAGCGGTAAATCGATAAAGTACAAACTTATACCATTTTTTTTTCAGATATCTTTTGAATAAAAAAATCGCATAAAAAAAGCCCCCGAGGCACACACTCCATTCGAGTGTCCCTCATTCGGGGTATGGTGAAAAGAATGTACGTACGTATGTATGTATGTATGTATGTATGTATGTATGTATGTATGTATGTATGTATGTATACTATCGTATTGTCGTATAATGTAATTTGTTCTGAATTCATGTTTTAATTCAGTGAAAACAATCATGCACATAATTTATTACACATTCTAGTTACAACGCTTACCTCATACTCTGTAAATTTTAATATTTTATGTTACCAGGTTAATTCGGTAAATCCGATTATAATATATGCTACCAGATTAATTTTTTCTACTTCTCACAAAACAATGTATGTGTACTTATATTTATTATATACATTTTCTTTATTACACAACTTAGTTTCAGAGAAAAATGAAATATTTTTTTTTTGGTTTTTGTTATGTAATTATGTACATTTCAGTAATAATATGAACTAAACATGTCAATTTGTCTGTCCTAGAACGGGAAACTTTCCTAGTTGGACGGGCAAAGCATCCAATATGTAATATGTACTTTCTTTTGATAAATAAATAAATAAAATAAAAATAAATAAATAAAAAAAAAATGTAACATTTCAATGTTAACTTTTTTTTCTAAATTCGAAAAAAGGGACATTGGAGGACCCACCACTTACCCGCCCCGGTATAGGTAACATATGGTTACCCCTTCAGAGCTCTTGCAATGACTCTAATTTTTTTGTGAACGATTCTAGTTTTGAACGAATCTAGACCTCCATTGTCCCCACATACGTTGTTATTAAGCAGTATGCAAATGCTTACTATATACTTTGGGTTAGTAGTTTCGGAAAGTTGGGAAGGGAAAGGATAGTAAAACAAATTTAGGGCAAAAGCCCACTCTGACAGTTGTAGTGAAAGTAATTTAACAATTGATGTAAGTGATTCACAGGGTGAGATGGACGTTTGATGTTTTCAACGTGTGCGGGGACGGGGTCCAATGCACTCCCAAAATTGGGACTGTTGGCGTCACAGGAACGGAGTTCAGTTCAAACTCTCGGCAGTACATTCTGGGGACAGAAAACAGAAGCGGTAGTTGTCTGGAATTGGATGGTTATAGGACAGTAGACAAAAAGGACTCATTGGAACAATGCTTGTTTGTCAGTTTTCAGATCACAAGGCAGTACACCTGGGGGGGGGGGAAAACCCTAAAACGCAAATTCGCAAATTCTGAAAGAAGACCTGAAATATTAGTATAAAACATTTGGGTTATGGTGCTAGATTAACGCTCGAAGCAATGGCCATCTCTCTACCCATGTCTTTGTGAATTTTTGGAGACATTCAAGATTTGTTCTGCACGAGACTAGATCAGTATTGATTATTGGTCTCGACGTGACGATCAGTGCGTTAAGTAATGCGTCGCGTGCATCGGCCATAAGAACGCAATGCCACAGAATGTGCTCTGCAGTTTGATCGAGGTTACCGCAGGCACATCTTGGATGAGGAGATAGAGAGAGTCTGTGAAGTCTCCCTCTAAATTCTCCGTGCCCAGATAGGATTTGGGTCAAGTGATGGTCTAGGATGAGAAGAGGAGTTTTCCCCTCAGAATGGAAGAGAGGCGTGCTCAAAATCATTCCAAAGGGAAACGGCAAACCAAATTGGGACGTAAAGGCCTACAGGCCCATCACTTTGCTTCCCATCTTAGGGAAAATCCTAGAAAAGATCATCAGAGAACGCCTTAGGCAGACTCTGTCTCCCCCCACCCCGTGCCAATTTGGTTTCGTTCCTGGAAAATCCACCGAAGATGCTCTTCATCATGCTTTCGAATGGGTGAGGACCTGCCCAAATAAGTACGTCGTTGCCATTTTTCTTGACATCACAGGTGCCTTCGATCATGCCTGGTGGGCAAAGATTCTTGCTGAACTGAAGAGCAGAAAGTGCCCCCCCCGACTCTTTAAAATCTTGTCGGATTACCTGAGTGGAAGAACTGTCATCCTGTCTCTTGGTGATGTCATCATTGAGAGAGAGGTCGACCTGGGATGCCCTCAGGGATCCGTTCTAGCTCCAGAACTCTGGAATATTGAATTTGACAGCTCTTCCAGGATTCCAGTACCCGAGGGATGCACCTTTATCGACTACGCAGATGACAAACTCTTTCTCGTTTCAGGTAACAGCCGGAAGGAACTCGAATGGAAGGCTAACCAAGGCCTTAGTCAAATCCTCTCATGGGGAGAAAGCAACAAATTATCCTTTGCCCCTCACAAAACCATGGGACTCCTCATGAAGGGATACTTCGACAGAGAAAGACACCCCATCATCAAAATGGGCAACACCAAAGTAAAATTCCCCATGACAGCTAAATACCTTGGAGTAACTCTGGACAGATCATCCTCTTTCCTGACACACATCAAGGACGTCTCCAGCAAGGCTCAGGCCCTCTTTATGAAACTGAGGAGAATCTCCACTGCTGAGTGGGGACTGAGAAAGCCGGCGCTTCGCCTCCTATACAGGGGAGTGTACGTGGCACAAGTCTCGTACGCTGCCTCTGTGTGGGAACACCGCCTGGACAATTCTCTCATACTCTCAGCTCTCAAAAGAGGCCAGAGAACTCCTTTGCTTGCTGTGACAGGGGCATACAGAACAGTTGCCTCAGATGCCCTTCCAGTGTTAGCAGGCATCCTCCCAATCGACCTCGAAATCAGAGAGATCCTAACAAAAAAGAAGCTGACCAGGCGTTCATCTGCCATCCATCTTGGTGTTACTCTCACACCGGGTGGAGTCGGGTCTCTCCCAGGTCTTCTCAGACAAATGCGAGAATTGACGCTCGTCGAATGGCAGTCTCGCTGGGACATGTCGAACTTGGGAAGATGGACTTACTCCTTCTTCCCAAATGTCAAAACAAGGATGGAAGGTAAACATATCATCCTAGACCATCACTTGACCCAAATCCTATCTGGGCACGGAGAATTTAGAGGGAGACTTCACAGACTCTCTCTATCTCCTCATCCAAGATGTGCCTGCGGTAACCTCGATCAAACTGCAGAGCACATTCTGTGGCATTGCGTTCTTATGGCCGATGCACGCGACGCATTACTTAACGCACTGATCGTCACGTCGAGACCAATAATCAATACTGATCTAGTCTCGTGCAGAACAAATCTTGAATGTCTCCAAAAATTCACAAAGACATGGGTAGAGAGATGGCCATTGCTTCGAGCGTTAATCTAGCACCATAACCCAAATGTTTTATACTAATATTTCAGGTTTTCTTTCAGAATTTGCGAATTTGCGTTTTAGGGTTTTCCCCCCCCCCCAGGTGTACTGCCTTGTGATCTGAAAACTGACAAACAAGCATTGTTCCAATGAGTCCTTTTTGTCTACTGTCCTATAACCATCCAATTCCAGACAACTACCGCTTCTGTTTTCTGTCCCCAGAATGTACTGCCGAGAGTTTGAACTGAACTCCGTTCCTGTGACGCCAACAGTCCCAATTTTGGGAGTGCATTGGACCCCGTCCCCGCACACGTTGAAAACATCAAACGTCCATCTCACCCTGTGAATCACTTACATCAATTGTTAAATTACTTTCACTACAACTGTCAGAGTGGGCTTTTGCCCTAAATTTGTTTTACTATCCTTTCCCTTCCCAACTTTCCGAAACTACTAACCCAAAGTATATAGTAAGCATTTGCATACTGCTTAATAACAACGTATGTGGGGACAATGGAGGTCTAGATTCGTTCAAAACTAGAATCGTTCACAAAAAAATTAGAGTCATTGCAAGAGCTCTGAAGGGGTAACCATATGTTACCTATACCGGGGCGGGTAAGTGGTGGGTCCTCCAATGTCCCTTTTTTCGAATTTAGAAAAAAAAGTTAACATTGAAATGTTACATTTTTTTTTTATTTATTTATTTTTATTTTATTTATTTATTTATCAAAAGAAAGTACATATTACATATTGGATGCTTTGCCCGTCCAACTAGGAAAGTTTCCCGTTCTAGGACAGACAAATTGACATGTTTAGTTCATATTATTACTGAAATGTACATAATTACATAACAAAAACCAAAAAAAAAATATTTCATTTTTCTCTGAAACTAAGTTGTGTAATAAAGAAAATGTATATAATAAATATAAGTACACATACATTGTTTTGTGAGAAGTAGAAAAAATTAATCTGGTAGCATATATTATAATCGGATTTACCGAATTAACCTGGTAACATAAAATATTAAAATTTACAGAGTATGAGGTAAGCGTTGTAACTAGAATGTGTAATAAATTATGTGCATGATTGTTTTCACTGAATTAAAACATGAATTCAGAACAAATTACATTATACGACAATACGATAGTATACATACATACATACATACATACATACATACATACATACATACATACATACATACGTACGTACATTCTTTTCACCATACCCCGAATGAGGGACACTCGAATGGAGTGTGTGCCTCGGGGGCTTTTTTTATGCGATTTTTTTATTCAAAAGATATCTGAAAAAAAAATGGTATAAGTTTGTACTTTATCGATTTACCGCTTTATTACAATCAGTTTCAATTCTGAAAATAATACTTAAATTAATAAAGACAGACACACAATCCAAATGTGTATTTTGACCATTTATGATTTTAGTATGAAAAGGTACGATTTTGTATTATACATTTAAAGGAATAAGTACTGATAAGTATCTACCTAGAAATGCCTATGAATTTTTATTTTATTTTGTACGCTTTTCAAATGTAATTGATGTGTTGTCTTGGTTACACATTAAACAGCATTAATGTTTTCTCGCTAGAACAGTCGCATAGTCTCCGGTGTTATTATTTTCAAAAACCTTCCGGTACTCCCGAAAATTACGAAAATTTTGTTTTTTTTAATACTATCTTACGACTATATTAACAGTGCTATTATTTACAACCCAACAGTGTATTTCTTTTGTTCAAAAACGCGCTATTGCCCGTTTTTACGAGTGGTTTCTGTGCTACGTAGTGTTTGTTAAGATTGTGTACCTATTTTTGATATTTTTTTTTCAGTTTTAGAAGTTTCCAAGAAAACAATCTTCTGTGACGTCGTTTGTTTAGGATATTTTTTCACACCACGTGTGCTTTGGTTTCCATGGATTGTTTTTATATTATTTTGAATTTGCCCCAAAACGTTTTTTTACGTTTAATTTTCACTTTTCTTTCATTTTTCAGTGTAAATGGCGTCTGGTGCGGTTTCGTCGGAGGATTCTGATGGCTCCACCAGGAATCCTGGAGATCCTTTGGGGGGACCGTGAAAAAAACCTTATGAAAAATATTCAGGAACTAATTTCCTCCACATCGCCTACTGCTGGACCCTCTAAGACCACAAAATCCAAAAGGAAGTCCCACAGGGAACAATTGACCATTGACTCAGACAGTGAAGTTGGATCAGAACAAGATACTGCTCGGCGTATCCCGTTTTAAGCTGATAACCAGGAAATGGCTTTGCCATTGCACCCTCAACCACTCCGAATGCCGAAAATAAGAAACGGGGGTTAGGTATGTATGTATTTATTTATATAATTTGTACATTTATTTATAACAATTACGGGTAAAATAGCCATAATTGTACCATTTATGCAGTGTATATGCAATGCCAAAAATCTCGCAAATGCGCTATAGGACACAAAAAATAAATCTATTTTTTTATCTACCGCATTCAAAAAGCACGTAGCTCTCCCCCACAGGTGAGTTCATAAATAAATTAGTGCGGCTCGCTCTACTATATAGAAGACGTCATTTTTATGACGTCCTCGAGAGTGAGACTCTGGTACAAAAAAAAAATAATTTGGCCAGTATCTCATTATTAGATAAGTGATCGTTTATTACTTGAAAAAATATTTAAGCAAATCAATACCTCTACTTGTCTCTAGGGAGTGGTAATTGGTCATGCCTAATATATAAATCGATGGGTAAAGCCAAGGGTAACGTCCATAGAGCCGCGAGAATAAAAACCTTAAACCTTAAATTAAAAAGCAGTTTCCGAGTTGTTCCTCTGAAGGGGTACTGTCAGTGCCTAAAACAGGGCAAGAAAGTGGTGGGTCTCCTCCAGAATGTTATTTATTTATTTTTTTAACCGAATTTTCGAAAAAAAGAAAATGGAGACGTGTCCCGTATTCTGGTTAGGTTAGGGGTTAGTGACCGGATAAATCGTCAAAATGAAAATTCAACAAACCTTTAAACGGCGATGTGAGGTCATGAAAAGTGATGAAACAAAAACTAGGTTGAATAGGTTACGAGTATAAGTATTTAACCCAATTTTTGTTTCATCACTTTTAATGACTTCATATCACTTTTTCAATGTGTGTTCGGTTGTCATTGTGGTGATTTATCATGCAACCTGATTGCATTTATCAATTATCTTTTAATTTTAATTAATTAATTTATTTCATCGACACTCGTGGCGGTTTTCGATAAACTTAGTGTGGCTTTCTTCAGTCACCCTATGTATTATGATTATATATAAAATTTATGATCAATATGTTTCCTTGCTAACTCAACACGGTGACTGTTCAACACACTTTTAAAAAGTGATATAGAATCATTAAAAACGATTTTTTTTTTTTAAACCTAACCTAACATAACCTAACCTTACCTAACCTAACCCAACCTAACCTAACCTAACCTGACCTGACCTAACCTAACCTACTTAACCCAATAAAAAAAAAGTTTTTGTTTCATCGCTTTCCATGACTTTACATAACTTTTTAAATATGTGATGAATTATCATTTTGATGATTTATCCCGGTCACCGATCAATATAATATACAGAAACCCATCTTACGACTTGTAGTACGATAATATCGTAAAAAGAATTCAATTCACAAACCTTTCATCTTTTTTTTCGTCTCTTGATGAGTTCAAAACATTGTAGACGATAGATGATGGCGTAGCCATTTCATAGAAAATTAGGTTTTTTGTTATTATTCTTCTTATGCTGCGTGTACCCGAGTGTCGTATTTATGTGTGAATAAAAATTATAAATAATAATAGTAATTATTTATTTTCTGGAATAACTTTACTGATGAGTAAAACCTAAAATTGTAATATTTAATTATATCGAAGATAATATTAGCGAATTCTAAAAGAAAATCTGAAAGAGAAAAATCACCAAAATAATCAGTCCTAGATGTGACCGTGTATCCTTTTCTGATTTTTCTGTTTAAGATTTTCGTTAAATTAAATTCAATTAAATAAATAATTTTCGTCAGGAGGTGAGGGAATCCAATTCAGAGCGGCGGGCGGGCGCGCGGGTAAAGCGCGGGAGTAACCGGGACGCACTTAACGGCCCTCGACGTGTTTTCAAAATTTTCTTATTTAAAAAAAATATATTTATTTTTTTTAAATTTCAGAATCGAACTCAGAACGTCACTCTTAGTGTAGAATAATAAATTTAGCCGGTTCGGTGCAGCGGGGCCGGCGATGAGTGGGATCTGATATCGAGTAGCGGCCGCGGGTGAACGGCGGGAGTAACTGCGACGCACCCGATGACGCCATTTGCCCCGGGCACGGTGTGATTTAAAAAAAAAAAAAAAACTTATTTTTTGACGTATTTTATTTCAGAATCTAATTCGGAACGCCATTCTTAGTGTAGAATATTAAATTTAAAGGTTTCGGGAGCATTGGGACCGGAGCTGATGAGATCTCATTTCGGGTGGTAGCCGCGGGTAAACGGCGGGAGTAAACGGGCCGCACTTAATGGCCCTCAATGTGAAATTGTAAATTATTTATTTTTAAAGATTTTTATTTCGGAATCGAATTCGGAACGTCATTCTTGTAGTGTAGAATAATAAATTTAAATGTTTCGAGAGCATTGGGACCGGAGCTGAGAGGATCTCATTTCGGGTGGTAGCCGCGGGTAAACGGCGGGAGTAAACGGGCCGCACTTAATGGCCCTCAGTGTGAAAATGTTTATTGTTTTAGTTTTCTTATCATGTATGTATGTATGTATGTATGTATGTATGTATGTATAATTTAACATTTCGATAGTGAGAAGACGTGAGCGACGAGAGTGACGAGAGTAAATTTATTTTTTCGAGACCGAGCGTGAGATGCGAACGCTCGCGGGCAGACGGCCGGAGATGAGGCGACGCGGGTCGCGCTACTGCGGCCGGTTTCGCGAGAGGCCCGACCGCCCGGGCGTCCGTCCGAGCGCAGTCGAGGAGTCGGAGCGGGCGCATCGCGGTCTGCAATAGTCGGTGAATTTGTTTTATTCGAATCCCTTTTAAAATCGTTTTCTTATTATGTATGTATGTGACTTATGTATAAATAAACAAAAATCTCTTCACTTTATATGTTTTGTTATGATTTTTTTTCTCCTATTTACATATGTGCGTAAAATTTTATTATAATTTTTTTACACTTCACAGACGAGTGTTTTTGGACTCTTGTAGAGGTAAAAATGTTAATTTTTATTTGAATATATTTATAAAAAAATAATTATGTTCGTGTAAATATGAGTTTATTTGATTTAATTTCACTGACGCTGGTCAATGTCGTCTATTAAGTTGTTTTTTTTTTTAACTCACCGGGAACGGTATGTCAACGTTGTCACCGAATAATGAAAATAATTTAACATTTCGAAAATGAGAAGGCGAAAGCGACGAGAGTAAATTTATTTACCGAGACCGAGCGTTAGATGTGAACGCTCGCGGGCAGACGGCCCGAGGTGAGGCGACGTAGCTCGCGCTAGTTTTGCCTTGAGAGGCCCGACCGCCCGGGCGTCCGTCTGAGCGCAGTCGAGGGGTCGGAGCGGGCGCATCGCGGTCTGTAATAGTCGGTGAATTTGTTTTATTCGAATCCCTTTTAAAATCGTTTTCTTATTATGTATGTATGTATGTATGTATGTATGTATGTATGTATGTATGTATGTATGTATGTATAGTTTAACATTTCGATAGTGAGAAGACGTGAGCGACGAGAGTAAATTTATTTACCGAGACCGAGCGTGAGATGTGAACGCTCGCGGGCAGAAAGCCCGAGGTGAGGCGACGTAGCTCGCGCTAGTTCTGCCTTGAGAGGCCCGACCGCCCGGGCGTCCGTCTGAGCGCAGTCGAGGGTTCGGAGCGGGCGCATCGCGGTCTCGGTCTACAGTCGGTGAATTTGTTTTATTCGAATCCCTTTTAAATTTGTTATCTTATGTATGTATAAATATACAAAAATCTCTTCACTTTATATGTTTTAATTAATTTATAATAAACTCCCGGGAACGGTATGTCAACGTTATCACTGAATAAATTATATAATTTAACAATTCTAAAATGTTGCCTAGTCTTGTGGGTGCCGGGTGAATTTACTCTATGTATTAGGTTAGGTTAGGTTAGGTTAGGTTAGGTAAGGTAAGGTTAGGTTAGGTTTGGTTAGATTAGGTTAGGTTAGGTTAGGTTAGGTAAGGTTAGGTTAGGTTAGGTTAGGTTAGGTTGGGTTGGGTTAGGTTAGGTTAGGTTAGGTTGGGTTAGGTTAGGTTAGGTTAGGTTAGGTTAGGTTAGGTTAGGTTAGGTTAGGTTAGGTTAGGTTAGGTTGGGTTAGGTTAGGTTAGGTTAGGTTAGGTTAGGTTAGGTTAGGTTAGATCAGGTTAGGTGCGATTACAACTTTTTAATTTTTGCAAATAGATAAATTGACAAAAATTTTTGCCAATAAAATTTTATGCCAATAAAATTTTTTGCCAATAATTATTAGCAAAAAATTGATCTTTGTCAATGGAATTTAAATTTTAAAAAGTAAAATAAATACAAAACAATACTGTTCTTGTATACGTCAACTCACCTGAGATCAAATGGGAAAATAATTCACCGACTCCAGATATTTTCATATCGGAGGGTTCGGCCCGGTAGAACTCCCAACAGGGCCTATAAATAAATCCTACTGATCCCTCAACATAAACATTTAAAAAATCTTTTGTTATCCTACATGTATTCAATATGACCGACTTTTGCATCTTTATATATAATTTTTTTGATAGATCTAATAAGCCTAAATTTTTTATAAGAGAGCTAGGTATAATGCCAGTAGCCGAAATAACGAATGGTAATATTTTTATAGTCTGAGAATGCCAAATTCTTTTTATTTCATTTCCTAAATCTGTGTATTTTCTTATTTTTTCACTAACAGATTTTTGAATATTACAGGAATTCGGAATAGCGACATCGATGATATAAGTTATTTTTTAAAATTTTGTCATGTAAAACTATATCGGTTCTATTATGACTAATCGCTCGATCTGTTAGTTATATATTTAGTTAGTTATGTTAGTTATTTATTATTATTATATCTATGTTAAGTTTTTATTTTTATTTGAAATATGTTCTTATTATGTAAATTTGAAATAACTACGTACAGCTATGTATTAAGTTTTTTTTAAACTCACCGGGAACGGTCGGTCGGTATCACCGATTAAATGAATTAATTTAAAATTTCCAAAATGCGAAGACGAAAGTAAGTGACGGGAGTAAATTTATTTACCTAGACCGAGCGCGAGATGCGAACGCTCGCGGGCAGACGGCCGCAGGTGACGCGACCAGTGTGCCCGGTTTCGCGAGCCGCCCGAGGCCCGACTGCCCGGCCGCCTGCGCGCCTTCGAGGGGTCGGAGCGGGCGCATCGCGCTCGGCGCCGTCCCGAGCGAGAACGCGACCCGGCACAGCTTTGTGCCCGCCGAGTGTGGCGGGCTCTCGATGCACGGCGTTCGCAAACTGCGGCGGCCTATCGGTCGTGTCGGCGGTGTTATTTGCGAGAAACTACGTGACGCCCGCTTCTGCGCGGCGTTCGCGCTCATGTTTTGACTCTGGAGTTCCGCGCGAGCAGAATTTTCAAAAGCAAAGGCGGAGGATTTTATCCCCGTCTCACTGTTGCCTCGCCAAAGGCGTGCGCTTTCGGTGTACACGTTTTACGAATGGGAATTATAAATCGGACGATAGCGTCGTCGCGGGTGCGGTCTCTCTCTCTCGGGCGGGAGCCGTCCTACGCGCGCTTTCTTCGTTTGAAGCAAAAATTTTCCCGCGGAGCTTTCGTCTAGCCGACGGTGGCCGAGCGGGAGAATATAGCGGTACGCATAATGAGCGTGACTCGTGCGGGTGACTCCGTCGCGTGTTCTTTAACGCCGTGTTGTCCGCGCCCTCTACGCGAGGGCGGGCCTCTGTCGTTCGGAGGATTAAAAACCCTCCGACGGTGGTGCAGCTCCCTGGTTGATCCTGCCAGTAATCATATGCTTGTCTCAAAGACTAAGCCATGCAAGTCTCAGTAAAAGCCGAATTAAGGTGAAACCGCGAATGGCTCAATATATCAGTTTTGGTTCCTTAGATCGTACACGGTTACTTGGATAACTGTGGCAATTCTAGAGCTAATACATGCAAACGAGGTTCTGACCGGTAACGGGAGGAATGCTTTTATTAGATCAAAAACCAATCGGCGGCGGGGTTCGCGCCCCGTCCGTCGCCATTCGAGATGACTCTAGATAACTTTGAGCTGATCGCACGGTCTAGCACCGGCGACGCATCTTTCAAATGTCTGCCTTATCAACTGTCGATGGTAGTTTATGCGACTACCATGGTTGTCACGGGTAACGGGGAATCAGGGTTCGATTCCGGAGAGGGAGCCTGAGAAACGGCTACCACATCCACGGAAGGCAGCAGGCGCGCAAATTACCCACTCCCGGCACGGGGAGGTAGTGACGAAAAATAACGATACGGGACTCGTCCGAGGCCTCGTGATCGGAATGATTACACTTTAAATCCTTTAATGAGGATCCATTGGAGGGCAAGTCTGGTGCCAGCAGCCGCGGTAATTCCAGCTCCAATAGCATATACTAAAGTTGTTGCGGTTAAAAAGCTCGTAGTTGAAATTGTGTCCTGCGGTGTCGGTCTACCGAATGCGGTACGACAGGCACGTCTGCGGGGCTTCTCGCCGGTGCGTCCACCGCCGGCGTGTGTCGGTCGGCCTCACGGTCGGCCGCGCACCGAGGCGGGCCGTCGCGGCTGTTTACTTTGAACAAATTAGAGTGCTCAAAGCGGGCTAACACTTGCCTGAATATTGTACGCATGGAATAATAGAATAGGACCTCGGTTCTGTTTTGTTGGCTTTCTGATACCAGAGGTAATGATTAATAGGGACGACTGGGGGCATTCGTATTGAGACGTTAGAGGTGAAATTCTTGGATCGTCGC
>JAIUSX010000749.1:0-20684 GCA_026573805.1 Hesperophylax magnus | reverse complement strand
AAAAATGAATAAATAAATAAATAAATTTCACATTATATTTTATGTCAGTTGTTAATACATTATTATATAAGAGGTTTACCGAATCTGATATATCTGCAATGCACTAATATGCCTAACCAATACAATGCATAAACTATACAAAAAAAATCTGGCTAAAAATAAAAAAGTATGGGAATTTATTTTGAAAAAATGGTCGTTTAAAACAATTGTCGTTTAAAACAATTCGTTTTCTAAATGAATTCCGACTCAGCGATAACAAGCTCTTTCAACCACGACGAAAATTCGAACAATAAAACAAATGACACTGGCGTCGGTCTTCTTTTTTCAAATTTTCTCTCTTCCATGGTGAGACTTTTAGAAACGGAACTAAAAACAAGGGAAAATGCAATTTGAGTAGTAACTGGAATATGGAATAAACCTAAAAATGTTTCAATATTAAACGAAATATTACCTTTTCACATGTTCCTTTTTTTGTTACATGGCCGTCTGGATGTAATGTGTACGCTATTATAACTTCTAACATTTGATTGTGTAGAAAAGTGATTTTAAATTGCTGGGAATAGAAAGACAATAAACACGCGCGGTGAGGAGGAGAAGGTTGACGTGAGTTTTGGAGTTCTGCCATTTTATGTTATTTCTCAATGTATAATAGATTTTCTCCCTTTGTAAAAAAACTGATTGGATATGTTGGGTCTGGGAAATGTGTGATTATTATTTATCTTGCTGCACTACGAAATTGTACGTGAATGATGCCCGCACGGAGAAAAATGATCCTGTTAAAGAAAGTGACAGCATGCTAAGTTCCTGATATATTAGTGAAATATTAGTCATTCAGAATATATCAAGAACACTTTTCCGTATAGATATCATGACGGCACGCTACAATTTAAGTATTTCAGTACCAATATTAGTATTTGTATGAACATGTATTAAAACGAAGAAGGGCCTAAGTATGTAAAGTGTAGTGCGCAGGGATTGGGGTTGGATCTCCCGTGGATCAGAGGGTGTCCACAGGTGTCAGGAGGTTCGGAGGGAGGGTGGTGGGAGGGGGTTACTGGAGGAGTCCAGACAGGGGGCTGATCTCGTTAGCGAGAGCCCCAACTGCTCTCGACCATCTTCAGCGGGACAGCACTACGGGACAGGGGAGGAGAGGAATGTGGGGAAGTACCTGGCTAAAATCTGGTCGCTAAATACGGCTAAAGCCATTTAAAGCCACTCTGTCAGAATTAGGACTATGATTGAAAACGAGATGATTATGGGAATGACGTTCTATAATACGTTGAATGAATGAATGAATGACTGAAGCGATACATCGATTCAAGTGTTCTGTCGGTGTGTCCGTGTGCCCGAAGTAAGCTCAACTTTTCCTCACTTCCAGTGCAGTCCCAATTGCTCCCGACCGTCTAGAGCCAGTAAAGACTATGGCATCCCTTATTGGGGTATGTTATGAGGCTGAAAGTAGTGGAGAGGTTAGGGAGATGGAGAAGAGGAAGGTACCTGGCTATTGGTTGGGGAGTATCTCGTTAGCAAACACGACTAAAGCCATTTAAAGCCACTCTGTCAGAATTAGGACTATGATTGAAAACGAGATGATTATGGGAATGACGTTCTATAATACGTTGAATGAATGAATGAATGACTGAAGCGATACATCGATTCAAGTGTTCTGTCGGTGTGTCCGTGTGCCCGAAGTAAGCTCAACTTTTCCTCACTTCCAGTGCAGTCCCAATTGCTCCCGACCGTCTAGAGCCAGTGAGACTATGGCATCCCTTATTGGGGTATGTTATGAGGCTGAAAGTAGTGGAGAGGTTAGGGAGATGGAGAAGAGGAAGGTACCTGGCTATTGGTTGGGGAGTATCTCGTTAGCAAACACGACTAAAGCCATTTAAAGCCACTCTGTCAGAATTAGGACTATGATTGAAAACGAGATGATTATGGGAATGACGTTCTATAATACGTTGAATGAATGAATGAATGACTGAAGCGATACATCGATTCAAGTGTTCTGTCGGTGTGTCCGTGTGCCCGAAGTAAGCTCAACTTTTCCTCACTTCCAGTGCAGTCCCAATTGCTCCCGACCGTCTAGAGCCAGTGAGACTATGGCATCCCTTATTGGGGTATGTTATGAGGCTGAAAGTAGTGGAGAGGTTAGGGAGATGGAGAAGAGGAAGGTACCTGGCTATTGGTTGGGGAGTATCTCGTTAGCAAACACGACTAAAGCCATTTAAAGCCACTCTGTCAGAATTAGGACTATGATTGAAAACGAGATGATTATGGGAATGACGTTCTATAATACGTTGAATGAATGAATGAATGACTGAAGCGATACATCGATTCAAGTGTTCTGTCGGTGTGTCCGTGTGCCCGAAGTAAGCTCAACTTTTCCTCACTTCCAGTGCAGTCCCAATTGCTCCCGACCGTCTAGAGCCAGTGAGACTATGGCATCCCTTATTGGGGTATGTTATGAGGCTGAAAGTAGTGGAGAGGTTAGGGAGATGGAGAAGAGGAAGGTACCTGGCTATTGGTTGGGGAGTATCTGGTTAGCAAACACGACTAAAGCCATTTCAAGCAACGTAGTATCTTCCACCCTTCAACGCGCCGGGATTCGAACCCGCGACTTCCGAATTCGTATACATGGATCGTAACCACTAAAACACTGAGGCCGTCAATTCAATCTATTGAAATAGTTTCATTATTAATATTGTGATTATTTATAAGTAGAACTGAGGCATAATTCATTATTTATAAGTAACATGAGAAAGCAGACAGCCTGTTTTGTTAGGGGAGTAACTAACTTAGGGACACGTATTCAAATGCAATATCATTACCATAAATATGCCTTTGAATTTCCATTTAACAGGCGGTTGCCAGAAAAAAACTTGTCTAATATTGTACTGTTCACTATAATAGCAAAGCGGAACTTCATTTTGAATAATACTATCCAGCAGATAAGCTGTAGTTATTCGTTGATTCAAAACAAATAACAATACACCTGGTTGACTCAGGCAACTGTGCAGTTTTGCAGTTAGTGACAGAGATACAATTGTTATTGTTAAGTACTTGGTTGCTCGCTAAAAACGAGTAAAATATATAAATAACAATGTAGAACCTTCTTGGCGAGTGGCGACTATCAAAATCAATATCAATCGTCCACCTAGAAACTCCGATATTTTCCATATTTACATAAATATACAACCAACTATCAGTCACACTCACTAACCAATAGGATGCACGATCTGGGCAACTTGTTTGGGGGTACTATTGTTATATTTACTGACTCCATTCATAGAATTAAGGCGATGCCATACGTAGTAATGCAAAATCATGTGTTTTTGGTTTGAAAATTTGGTCGCCTATACCATACCAGTACATTGTTGAATCCTACAAATTATGGTAGCGTTGGTGACGTAGGTAGTTTTAGTGATTTGTCTTATATGTACCTAGTATTGTTCTAGATTCTATTTTATTTTATGTTAGGCTTCCTTCACACGGGACACTCTGTGTCCGGATTCTGTGTCCGGACTCAGAATCTTGAGCCACTGGGCACCCAAATCCGCGGGACACTGCAGGGACACGCTGTGGCTCTGACGTCATCCAAAACCATCCTTTTTATCTGTATTCTTCACTCGTCAGTCAACATGCTTGAGCCAGAGGAGATGGTTGCACTTGTATGTATAATTTCAAATTGTTTAAAAAAAAAGAAAATAAAACGTAAAAGAAAATTATGGGTACATCCAATTATATCCAGCAGACAGGGAAAAGGGATTTTTCATACTGTTTTTAATGATCTATTGGAAGACGAAAAAAAATTTTTCAATTACTTTCGAATGTCAATTTCATCATTTTTTGAACTGTATGAGAAATTAAGGATTCCGCTGACATTTCAAGATACAAATATGAGAAAATGTATCCCTGGAAAAGAGAGACTAGCTGTGACTATTCGGTAAGTAAAAAAACAAATACTTGTTTAATTTAAAAACTTATATTTTTATAAAATAATAAACAAATAGAATACTAGATACATAAGTATTGAAAACTGTGCATTAATTAAGTAGGGAAATTATAGAATCATCAGACTCAGCAGTCATTGGTGAGGGTGTACATGTAGACTGAAGAGATCTGTTATCACCAGTCTGTGAGTAGTGAACCATATTTCCAGTTTCATTAGAATAACCAAAAGGCGCAACTTGCGATTGATGAGGCACTCTTGCAGGATAATGAAAATTTGGAGGTGAATTCATAGGAAAAGATGGAAAATGTGTTTGTGTGGGAGGGAGGGGGGGACTAGGTGCGTTATATTTTGCCAAAACTTGAAGGAGATCAGACTTAGCAAAAATTTTTTTATGTTCTGGAACAGATTTCAAATGGGCATGAAGTGAGAGCAAAAATAATTTATCATCATCTTCCTCGTCTTTCCGCAAACGTAAATTCATTGACTCCCTCAAAGTTTTGTTGAGAGCTGCTAATTGATCCTCGCTCTCAACCACATTTTGTTTCCTTTTTCTACTTTTACTTCCTGCAGAAGAGCTTTCGGGCTTATCTGTAGACGTCCCTGCCTGAGGATTAGTTGCAGCGTCGTCCTGAAGAAATTGTGTCGACTGCTCATCAGTTCCTTCGTCAACTGGTTCCAAACTTGATTCAGTACTACTTTTCTGAATGGCAGGTTTTAAAAAGCTTAGAATATCGAAATATACATAAGTTTTTCGGCTCGATGCTGCATCACCTGACTTACTTTGTTTTTGTTTTGCTAGTTCCCTTGAATAACTATTTCTCAGACTCTTCCACTTTCTTTGTATTTCAGCACCTAAAAAATATTGAATTTTGTTTACAATTATAATTAAGACATGTTTATACAAAGTTTAAACAAAATACTGCGTTTTGACGCAATCAATTCTTTTGTTTCAGATATTTGGCTGTCGGGTGTTACTTTTCGGACATGTTCTACACCTACAGAATTGGCTTATCAACAATTTCCAAAATTGTGCACCACACTTGTCTACTGATCTGGAATTTAAGATCTGAATGGATTCCTTTACCAACTGAAGAAAAGTTTAGGAAAATCGCAGAGGGGTTCAAGCGAAATGCCAACTATCCAAATTGTATAGGAGCACTAGATGGTAAACACGTTAGGATAATTAAACCCGCTAATTCAGGGTCTCTGTATTATAATTATAAAAAATATTGTTCAATTGTTTTACTCGCAGCTTGTGACAGCAACTATCTTTTTACTTATGTCGACATTGGATCGTATGGAAAGGATTCGGACTCAGGTATATTTCAAGAATCCCATCTTTGGCGAGAAATACAATCAAATACATTGAATATTCCTGCATCAGTAGCTATAGGAAGTAATCAAAATGAAAAAATTCCATTTGTTTTTGTAGGAGATGAGGCATTTGGTTTATCTAAACATGTTATGAGACCTTATCCTGGAAAATGCCTAAGTGTGAAGAAAGGGGTGTTTAATTACCGTTTAAGTAGAGCACGAAGACATATTGAATGTGCCTTCGGAATACTTTCCAATAAATGGCACATTTTTCACCGGCCGATAAACGTAGAAGTAGATTTCGCTAATTATATAATTAAAGCATGCGTTGTTTTACACAATTTTATAAGAACAAGAGATGGGTTTAACTTTGATGATACCCTAACCTGCCCAGGGTTATTAGATATTCCAGATGAACCCGACAATGGTAACCGCCGGGTGCAACCAATGAAAATCAGAGAATCGTTTGCTGACTATTTTGTTGGTGAAGGGAGTTCGCCATGGCAGAACAACAGAATTTGACTATTTTTGTGTATTTTTATATATTTACTTCAAAATGTTGCATTTATTTAGCCCACATAATTTCACTAAGTAGTAAATTAATTTATGCACATAATTAATTTAAAAAAATGTTTCTTTCTTTACTTATAATATTCCTGATGTAATTTTCATTTTATTATTAAAGTTTATTTACTTATATTGAAATAAAAAATCAACAAAAAAGTGTACAATTATTATTACTTACTTTTTTCCACTTTCTTGTCTTGTGGGAGTTCCTCAAAACCTTCTTCCATCTCAACAAAAACTTCCAGCCAGCACTTTTGCTTAACTATTTTATTGCTGTATTCAGCTAAGTTATTATCCCAGATCGCTGGTCTTTCCCGAACCATTTCAATGAACTTTTCTATATCGAAACTCGCCATAATGTAGAAATAAAATAAATAAAATGAAAACAAAATAAATATAAAACAGAGAAGCGAATGAAGAGTTGTGTCCCGTGTGAATGCTCTCATAGAACTGAATGTAGGAGAGGGGCCGAGAGAATCAGACAGTGTCCCAGCCACCGCCAATCGGGACACCGACGGGACACTGCCGGGACACAGAATTCAGCGCCACCACACGCTGAATTCTGTCTGAACGCTCCCATCTACTTCTATATCGAGACGGTGGCTTGGGACACAGAATCCGGACACAGAGTGTCCCGTGTGAAGGAAGCCTAACTGTTTGCTAATATTTTCTGTTACTGTTTTATTAATATTGTTTCATATTTAGTTTATCAGTTATTTCATGCTTTTAAACTCTCGGTCTTAAGTCTCAAGATTCGGTGAATTGGGCTTTATACTGCTCGGGTTAAAATCTTTACTCATAATTAAGATTTTTATAGACTGGCACCACTTTGTTCCATCCTCAAAAACACGGTCATTTTCGCATTTCGCGTTTAGTTGTTAACTTCACGTTACTTCAGATGACATTTGTGATGTCTTAAACCCGGACAGTTTTGAATTGCTTCGAAATTCGATTATGCGTTCCATATTTGCTTTGGTAATTCGATATTTCGATTGCTGCAAATGAGTTTTACTGCTTTTTACATTTCATTACGCGACAGATTTGTCAAATCAACCAGATTGCTAATAAAGTCCGCGATCTCCGTCTAATACGATCGTAATACGTCCCTAATCCGGGTAGGGCGTTTTAAACATCTGTTAGCCACTAATACTGCCGTACTATGACCGGTATACGCAGTACGCATGCGAGTGATTATGAGTAACGTTTTCAACTAACCCCTTCTTATCCCTCCATGATGAGTAAGACGGTATTTCTTATAATCATCGACCAGAATAACAGGCTCTGCCACACTTCCACATCGGAGCGGCGGTACCACGCGCCACTCCAGGCCAAAACTAAACAAAATAAAATACATATTCCAAATAACGAAAACCTTTTGTGCGAATGTGTCGACTATATAACATCCACTGTAGTGGCAAAATACCAGACACTTTTTATTATTTTTATTTAAATTTTATTATTGTTACAATAATAAAAAATATATACAGGGTGTAACAGCACGTACCCGAAGGATTTTAACCAGCGATTTCTGAGCATATTTGGAGTAAAAAACTTTCATGTAATTTTGCTGTCCGATGATTTTTTTCAATTAATAATTCGAAGCACTGCTCGCTTCCACCAGGACTAGGGTACTTGCACACTCATAATTTTAGGTGCCCTATCTTCACGATAATAAACAGTAGCTATTTCTAATTGTGACAGCTGTTACGCCAAACTGTCTGCTTCTGGAAATCGCTAATAATTTCAGTTGTCTATGCGTCCTGCGTAACTCTGGTCGAATAAACTTAAATTGGCTTTGAATTTAAATGAACTGATGTGTGTTAAGCATTCAGACAAGGCATGAAGTACCTACCTCTATTTAATGATATTTTAACAGAAAATTATTCAAAATTGGAAATGATTTTTAAAGAATTCAGAATATCACAGTAATATCTATTTATATAAAGAAGAGTGTCTGAGGCGGAAGGCTTGGATTTAATTTGTATACAAATCTACAGTTTTATTCTGAGACTTTTGTACAATTGGCCTTCAGAACAAGAAACTCTCTAAAGCCCGGACAACGCCGGAGACTTCATCTCGTCTTAAATAGGGTAACCGGATAAATCATCACATCTTTAAAAAGTTATATAAAGTCATGGAAAGTTATGAAACAAAAACATTATTAACTGGGTTAGGTTAGGTTTAAAAAAAAAATTCATCATTTCTAATGATTTTATATCACTTTTTAAAAGTGTGTTGAATTGTCACTGTGTTGAGTTATCATGGAACCCTTAAATAGATACAAGTAATTGCAAGTTACGCGCCTTTGTTGGTGGTAATGAGATATTCCTGTATGTATTCCAAATTCCAATTAGCAAGCCGGGTCAGCGAATAATCGCTTCATCGAGGTGTGGTCGTAACTCGTAACCCAGTTCCCGCCTCTGCTGTAGAGGAGGTGTAGAGCCGGGGGGGCGTTGCCGCTGTCCCCTACCATCCCCCTCATCCCCCCTCATCCCCCGTCACCCCACCGAGAGGGTGCGTGAACTCTCCCCTTCACGCCGGGGTAAATTGCTACGTAATGAAGCTTGAAATGGCTCCGGGAGGAAATTGGAGCGCATTTGTGCACCAATCTCTTTTACAATGTTTAACTCACGTAAGCGTTGATCGTGTTTATACGGAATTATCATTGAAGACATTACTAGCGATTCTCAAACGAAACAGAAATATTAAACTATATCATATTTCGACTAAGAACTACTATCATTATCTTCACTTTGTTAATTCATATTTTTATTTTACCGAAATGGAGATAATTACAAATATAAAATAAAACAGCAAAATGCAGAAATAAAATTCAGAAGGACAAATATGCCAAGCGCCGATCGCACAAACCTTCATTAATAATAGCGTTATTTCGATAAGGCTGTTTTTTCCTGTAAAAGGACTCAATTTGTTCATTACTATGGCAACATTTATTTTTTATTTTTTTTATTGAATATACAAACACATTACAATAATTTACAATTGTAGATATTTCGAGGCTGATTGCGAAAAAATTAGAAATTTTTAACGAAAACTGCCTGAAATTATTTCTCGTGTTTGAGTTGGGGAGTGTTGGGAGTCATTATGGTTTATAGGTTGTAAAATTTCACTAGTTGATGTAGCTAAAAATTAACAAATAGTTATAAAACTAGATGATAAATTTGATAACACAATATAATTAAGAAAATAAAAAATTTAATTACAAACTAAAAAATATAACTTAAATAATATAATAGTTATTAACATCGATTATTAGCACCGATTATCAAGAGATTATCGTAGATTCGTGTGTGAGCTTTTATTGAATCCTAAATTTGGACTCTTGTTTAATTGTAGAATATGCTATCTGTGGCATCGCTCTAACTGGTATATTTTGTGAGGCTTGTGGTGGAGGGGAAGGAGATTAGGAAGAGGAAGGTGGGGAAGTACCTGACTATTCAGAACGTTTTTATTTTTGTAAATATGCAAAAATTGTACGTTTCTTTCACATACGTTTTTTTTTAAATTTTGACTTTGATTTACATCTAATAAAAATAACATCTTTGACCACTCTATATGTTATTTACATCTGTGACCACTCTACTTATTATTTTATACTCTTATAAAATAACAAGTTTGAGTTTTAAATTCACTTTGAATTTTATATAAATTGCCACTAATTTCTGAACATCCTGTACCTAGTACATAACGTTAAAATATAATACATATTTAGTAAATCGTACTTGAGATAAAATTTCACACAAATAACATGTGAAATTAAATACCCATGTATATATCATTAAAACAATTTTTGATTAGTCGTGTCAGTGGGCAGTGTTTGTTGTTTGTGTGTTAATCTCAAAACGGGAGCTTCCTCTGAATTGATAGCTGTTTATCGTGGCCTAAAAATAGGCATGACCAAGCTGTTGATAGTTGCAGTTGAATGGTTGGGAGGCGGCCATAGATAATAAAACGAGAAATAAGGGAGATGGGCAAAGATATTAGAAGAACGAGATGTGCTATGAGCAGTTCATACTGTGTGGAATTGTTTTGCCCAGTGTCGCCGGTTTTGTTCACCAATACTACTGCACACCTTCGCTTACGCTAAGGTATCCGCACTAATACATAGAACAGATTTCTGTGCGTACACGTCCTGACAGTATTCAAAGTACCCTAATTAGGTAGTACTCCGCCTACGGTCCGGCGGCCAACATAGCATATCTCGTTCTTCTAATATCTTTGGAGATGGGCTATTAACCGTTATTAGTATAAAACAGCGCTCTCACGTTGCGTGTCGCCAACATCGTTCCTCACCTTTGTTTCTACCCACAAACCAAACGCATAACTTTCACAGCGTAACCGCTTTGAAACAAGAAGAAAAATGAATTTTGCTAATTTATTAAGAATCTCTTCAAATTAGGATTAATCCGGTTAAAAACGGGTTTGCAGGCCTTTAATGGATCAATTAACAGGTTTCCTGAAATTTTTTTAAGTATACTGCGAATATAATCACGTTGTCGGAACACGTGTTAAGGAAAATCCGAATATTTTTTGCATAACGATAAAACATTCTTGAAACCATAGACATATGAATATTAGTAGACCTGCCCTAAGTGATTAAAAGCGTATTATCCCCACTCCCCATACCGGTTCCATTGAGCCGGCTGGGCTCGCGTTTGGCCTCAAATGAAATTTGAAAACGTGACGTCATCATTCTTGTGCGAACTATGGTCGAGGCATCATCGGTTCATTTTACTAAATAACACGGCAAAATTTTGACTTGTACTATGAAAACTGGTAAAAATAGATGTGAAAAAAGAGAATAAACCCAATTGTCGTATTACATTCCATATATAAGCATTATTTTACTTTATTTTAAGCATATTCACATCGTATAATATGAATCAGTTGTTACTATCACATAGAGAAACGTCTGGACGCGAAACACAAAGCTGGTTGGTTGCTGGGAAGTAAATTATGAACATTTATAAAAGTGTCTTAACTAAATACTCTGAAACTAACTACGACTCTGAAAATAAAAGCTGCCTTACTTTGCCGAATTTGGACTTCGCAAATTTGTTCATAACGTGGCGAGTAATTTGCGCTCCCATGTAAAAATGTCTATTCATTCAAAGCAGATTTTACTTTAAAGAAGTAAATGGTGATATTATAATGCGAGATGCCTATTTACTGTCAGATTGATTTATTGACGAATCACAGTCAGCTTCACTCGTTCCCTCGTTCCCTCGTTCTTCAACAGTTGATTTTACCCCTCGCCCATATCTTCTCGTCTATTAATTCCTATGTCTGTGCTTGAAACAAACGGATTGTGTCATTGTGAAGTCACGATGAGCAATTCATTAGCTTCAATGGCAATATAATGTCATCAGATCCGGAAATTTTACTTTTTTTTTTTAAATTAATTTATATCCACGTACCCACCTAAAGAGAACTTACTTTCAATTATTACCTTTTATCATGAACTGCACTCAGGCCGAGTTGTTTCACGTTTCGTCGCATTGAATGTCCATTAAGTCATCGATCAGCGCCATTTTGATTTTTTGGCATTTGACCGGTTCTCATTAAGAGGAACCTACGAGCCAAAAATATGTATATTCTTAATATGTAATCCATATGTATTAAATTGGTATAGCCGTCGCTCTCTTTCTGCAAATTGAATTAGCCCCAGTTTCAGTGTAGTGTAGTGTACGTCGGTACGATGAGTCTACATCAATGGATCCATTTCCTCACAATGAGAAACCAGTTAAGCCGGTCACTATATTTATTATGTACATGTCGAGAAGAATGGCGGCAGACGGCAGTGGATGGTACTGGCGATGGCGATGTGATCGGTCACCAGTCACCAATCAATGGAAGGCCCTTGGACAATGGGGGAATTAAGTCAAATACGACTTATTACTATTAAATCCCCTACCGACCAGTGGCGGCTTTTGACTTTTGGGTATGCTAAAGTGCTAATATTACAAAAATGGCATTATTGTTGTAGCCGAAAACATCATATTTTGTTTTTGAAAATTAGATTTTTTGTACGAAGATTTTCTGGAAAACCGTTCAAAAATTTTTGGCCGTACATACAAAAAATCGAATTTTCGAAGAAACAAAAAATTCGGACTAAGCAACATCAATAATGTCGAATTTTTCGAACTTAGCACTCAAAAGTCACAAGCCGCTACTGCCACAGACCGCTCAATTTTCGACTGTTGTGTCGACCGTTAGTGTTACGCACAGACGACGCGACTCGATGATTGGTTCAATTTTGTCTGGGGAACACATGCAGCATGTATCATACTTAAAAAAAAAACAACAAAATTTTGCCATCGCTCTAGTAGCATCGGTAACTATTAACACGAAAAGAAAAAGACAAACGTGGGCAAAAATAAATGGCTCCCGGAACGAAAAAATGTCACCTGATACTAACATATTTAAATTATGATAAAAAATGATGTTAGTTTCTCGCAAGGAACTTAAAAAAACTCCCATTTCTCGTCATCTTGCCTGGCGTTTTATTTATTTTTATTCGTTCACACATATAACTATGCACACGTCTCCCCACGGGTCAACTTTACGTTCAACTCATCCAGGTTACAAGCGCTGTATGATAACAACACTGCTACAACCGCTTAACCAAATTGAGTCGTCTGTAGGGCCCATTACTTGTTGCAGACGGGGAGATTTAGTAAGCACACGTGTGGATTGCGGACATTGTGAGGGTCAATGCATAATGTGTAGGGTCAATGCATAATGTGTAGGGTTCCAGTAAGGTTCCAGTTTGGTATTTTGTTGCAAAAAATGTAAAATTAACGCTTCGTTTGGACGCGAAGTTAGCTGCTTTCCATTGTATGGCTTTTGAGGTTACCGAAATATTTAAAATGTGTAATAAATATGTTATTTTCTTATTTAGTAATGTGTAGGATAGATAGTATGTATCTGTAGGTAATATTAATATGTAAAGATGCGTGAAGATTCAATTTAATAAAAATATTAACAATAACATAAATGAGGGTGTTTGACAATGCCCATAATACACTTACAATAAATTATTAATTAGAATTCCGTAAAGACAAGAAAGTAGGGCAAGGAGAATATATGACGCAAATGTGAATGGTAGCAGAAGTCGGGGACGCCCGAGGAAGACATGGCACGATCAAGTGAATATGTGAATGTGGCAAGAAGTGTGTGTCAAGACCGAGTTGTTTGGCGGTCCATCCCCTCTGCCTACCCGTGCGGGGAAATGCGTGATGGTTAGTTAGTTATGAAACACCCATACAAATTGAAAGAAACTCCCGAGAAATTTGATTATTTCACAAACAGCAACAATGCTTGCCGTTTGAACGAAGCCTCTTCGATGCAATAATCCAGGATGAAAGAACCGAGCCTTATGGTACGCATACACTTGCGAACCGACCCACGAATTAGGAAATATAAAATGTTTAAATAAGCATTGATATTCAGCAAAAATGTGTATATTCTCGGTATGCCTTATATTGAAACGAATGTAGGTAATAGGCATTACAATCGCTCGATAAACGGAATCTGGAAACGTTCGATTTCAAGCACAAAACTGTTTTTTTTTTATTTATTTTGTAAATGATTTTATAAGAAAGCAAAAAAGTTAATAAAGTGAAACTGTCACAGATAATCTTAGCTATAATACTGTATTTTTTAAAGTTGTTTCATTTACGCGTTCATACATTTCCATAGAAAAAAAATTAGTAGTTTACATTTATATTTTTTATTGAGTAATTTATTATTAATAATTTATTAAGCTTCGCCTTAATGTAAACAATTGTATTTAGTAAACACCCTTATTTCAGAGCAATTAGCATATATATTTAAAGAGGCAGAAGATGGTTGTGTTTAGGATAGTTCATTTCCACGTGTTGACAGTGTTAGTAAAGTGAACATTCCATCCTTTCTTCCACCGACATTCCGGTTGTAATAATCTCCGCTGGAAGGAAACCGGTTTCCTCAGCTAATCGTTGTCAAGACTGATCACTTGTGTTGCCCGTTTTGTACAAACGACATCTTGCTGGAGACCTACTAACGTTAAGGCGATGCACCACGTCGTGTAACATTTGGAATCGGGCCAGTAACACTAACACGAATTGAAACCACGAGCTTCAGTCTGTTACAAGCGCTCGAGGGGCACAAGTCTCTTGCTCGCTGAGATATTGTACAAGTCGTACTGGAAAAGATAGGGAAAACAAGTGGTATAATCTTTAATCGGTGAATAGAATCGGTAATACCATAATCAGTAGCAGTGTAAATTGGATTTTTAATGTTAACTTGAAGTTGACGCGCCGGTAACCCAAATGTTCCGAGTGACTCCGTTTATTAAGTTCGGAAGGATTCGGGCGACATCGACAGCCGCCGCACCCTCCTCCCTGCTTCCCACACGGGAACTACATTTTACCGTGATTTGAAAGGAATTTAGTAACTATCGTAATTTATTTTTAGGGTATTATACCGTGTTGCGTTACCTGCTTCTTTAGCCAAAGCTTCGGACAACTTTACATCCATAACATAGTCCATCATCAGCGCAACACGACATAATATAAATCATTCCAAACCCAAACATAAATCGCGATAATACTTTTGACCTTTAAAATTTCAAATCATACATGGCTTTAAGCATGTTTGATGACCAGATCTGATTAGCTAGTTATTTCGCAATCTTCCTCATCTGCTTCCCCACTCCACTCCTTTCAGCCTCACAATTTACCCCACTTGGGGATGCCGTAGTCCCACTCGCTCCGGACTACTGGGAGTAGTTGGGATTCTAGTGCGGTATTTACATAAAACAACCCACTTTACAAAGCTAGAAAACAGTTCATTCATTCTGTTTCATGCTTCGTTTATAAGACGAAGGAGAGTGAAAGAGACGAAGTTTGCAACGAATTTTTTATTTCGTGAACACCGCAGAAGACTCCCAACTGTTCGGAGCCAGTAAGACATCACTAATATGGACATGTTGTCAGGTTGAAGGGAGTGCGGAGGGGAAGGAAATGGGAAAGAGAAGGTTGGGTAGTAAGTTTCTGGACTGTGCTTAGGTCCCTCGACCTTATTAACCCTTTGAATTCGCGGAAACTTTCGCTTTCCTTTGTCCCCGATCGTGAGCCCTTAAACCAGTCAGTGTCACTCTCCGAGTTGAATCAATAATGCCGGGTTAATGGGGTTA
This sequence comes from Hesperophylax magnus, assembly GCA_026573805.1. Taxonomy (NCBI): domain Eukaryota; kingdom Metazoa; phylum Arthropoda; class Insecta; order Trichoptera; family Limnephilidae; genus Hesperophylax; species Hesperophylax magnus. The sequence goes on along the minus strand of JAIUSX010000749.1, from coordinate 5,652 downwards.
ATGATGTCATGTCACGCAACGCAGGAGCGTATCGAACACGCGGGCAGACGGGGCCCGTACACATCGATTTCAAGGTTCCACGCGATGTGGAAGATGCTCAGTGTCGCCCCGGTTCATAATCGAAACTCAGTCGTGTTTAGTGACCAGATCTTTTGCAATAGCCAGGTATTTTCCAAACTTCCTCTTCGCAACATGTCCCTCTGGCTCCGGACACAATTCTTTACCACGCCACTAGTCCACACATTATCTTCGACGCCCCTGGACGGTGGTGGTTGGTGGGTGGTGACACTGGTAACTGGTACGGTTCACCAGCCCTTGGAACTGGAATGTGATGTTATATATACGTAGAGTCCAAATCTGACTTGGTCTTTGATACTTTCTATCTGTGTATAGAATATATAAATAAGGATAAATAATAAATATGTATTGGAATTTCGCTGCTAGGTTGGATTACATTAAGTGGTGCCCGTAGTTAGTTCCTACTGCCGCTGAAATGTTCAAATATCGACATTCTTTCTTGAACCGATAATCAAAATATTTGGTCTTTAAGGATAGGAAGGAGAGAAAGTTCTGTGAAGGAAAAGGCTAAGAGAGGTGGGTAGGAATCTGGGGTTCAGTGTGTCCAGGAGTGACGGACATATGAAACATAAGGTAAGGCGATGGGTCGCTAGAGTCCGGCTGGAGAAACAACTTACCCCGATTGGGGATGCCATAATCTCACTTGCTCCATACGGTTGGGTGCAGTTGGGATCCTTGTGCGGTTTCAACAGCCGAGCTGTGACCCGTTCTCATGTGACATCTGTTAACCGTTTACAAATAGTGTGCGCGCGTTTGGAGTGTTTCCCGACTGTGCAGTGTGCACCAGTGCCGAAGGGATCAATGGCGCTAGTTCTTTGGAGCATCTTCCATTGAAGTACCGGCAGAACAAGGTCAGCATTCCCACACATTAATTTGCGCTCGAAAGATTGCAATCCGTTTGTTATAGACTGAGAGGTCACAGTCTTTTTCATAACGATCACAGGAATGGGTAGTTTTAGTACATATTCAAAGTATGGCGTCTCCGCATATGAAACAAGTTGGTCTGCCTGCTCTAAGTGGTTGCAACTATGAGTTATAGAGCTTACAAGAGGCTTCATTGTTTCGAAAAAAAAACGATCAGAGGAATGGGTAGTTTTAGTACATATTCAAAGTATGGCGTCTCCGCATATGAACAAAAGTTGGTCTGCCTGCTCTAAGTGGTTGCAACTATGAGTTATAGAGCTTACAAGATTAGGCTACATTGTTGCGGAAAAAAAAAACGATCACAGAAATGGGTAGTTTTAGTGCATATTCAAAGTATGGCGTCTCCGCATATGAAAAAAGTTGGTCTGCCTGCTCTAAGTGGTTGCAACTATGAGTTATAGAGCTTACAAGAGGCTTAATTGTTTCGAAAAAAACGATCAGAGGAATGGGTAGTTTTAGTACATATTCAAAGTATGGCGTCTCCGCATATGAAAAAAGTTGGTCTGTCTGCTCTAAGTGGTTGCAACTATGAGTTATAGAGCTTACAAGAGGCTTCATTGTTTCGAAAAAAAAACGATCGCAGGAATGGGTAGTTTTAGTACATATTCAAAGTATGGCGTCTCCGCATATGAAACAAGTTGGTCTGCCTGCTCTAAGTGGTTGCAACTATGAGTTATAGAGCTTACAAGATTAGGCTACATTGTTGCGAAAAAAAAAACGATCACAGAAATGGGTAGTTTTAGTACATATTCAAAGTATGGCGTCTCCGCATATGAAAAAAGTTGGTCTGCCTGCTCTAAGTGGTTGCAACTTCGAGTTATAAAGCTTACAAAATTAGGCTACATTGTTGCGAAAAAAAAACGATCAGAGAAATGGTCAGTTTTAAGTAAATCTGAAAAATTCCCCGCAGTTTGGGGAATTCCCGCAAATCGGGAACCCTGCTTGACACACACATTGCCCCCTCCTCCGCCCGCGTCCGGCCCGGCGGCCCGCGTCCCGCGTCAGTGTGCGCAGTACAATCGTTGTGAGAGGGTGTGCTTTCGCTTGTTTTGGTGCATTTTTTAATACTATTACCCGTTACTCCCACTTTTATAATAATGTCGAACATAAATACTACATGCCTGTTTTGTGAATGTAAGATGGACGAAAAAGTGCTGCCTTTTAATAAAAACAGTTTAGAAAAGTGTCGTGATATATTAACAGTTCGTATTAACCGTAATTTGAAACATGCTCATATCAAAATACCAAATGATTGTGACAGTACTGCCGTATATCATCTATCGTGCTATAAAAAATTTACCGCAGTGAAAAAAACAATAATATCTACTCCTGAGACCAACAGTTTAACACTTCTGCCAGTCGAGACTTCAGATAATCAAGCGGAGACATTGTCATCACCTTCACCAAGTACGTCTAGTTGCAAAGCTATATGCTTATTCTGCGATCACCAGCGTAAACAATCACATAAAAAATTTGAAAAGATGCACTGTTTGCAATCAAATGAAACCCGCGAAAAGATACTGATGAAATCGTTAGCATCTAACGAAGTCAATTTACAACATAAAATTTCACAGACAAGTGTTCCATTATTTTATCACACTAATTGTTTGAAAGATTTTTTTAGAAGAACTGAAAAAATATCCGACTGTCAGTCCAATGAAAAAGACGGTGTGTGGCACGTTATACGCGAGAGCCATAAAAATGCCTTACAAAAATTGTATGAATTCAAAAACGACATAATTCATGGCAATAATATTCATTTAATGTCCAATCTTCACGAATATTATGAATCTTCTCTGCAGTCAAATAGCACTGAAAATAATATTACATGTTCGAGATTAGAACAGAAAATTCGAGCCTCATTTGATCGAAGCGTTTTAACTATAGAAGAAATAAATGGACGTAAGTTAGTTTTCAGAACGGGTTTGCCAATTGATTTCGTGATGTCGAAACAGAAGGAATTAGTGAAAAGAGATATTCTCACGTCTGCTGCTAATATATTGAGAAAAGAGATTCTTTCCCTGCCTAAAACTCCCCTACCAACCACTTGTTCAGTGCAGGAATTACTTCAAGGCGAGTGTAATATACCCGATGCTCTTAAAAAATTCAACTTGGAGCTCCTTGGCATCGGTTCGCGCACAAAAAAAAAGTTGTCTGAGACTTGCTTAAAGAAAGCTGAATCGATAAGCCAGGATCAAATTTACGCTGTGACAAATGGACATGTTAAGCCTTCTAAACAATTAGCTCTGGGAATGGCTATTAAAAGTCTAACTAACAGCAGAAAAGTTGTGAACATTTTGAACAAATATGGTCAGATACCTAGCTACACTTTATTAGAAGAATTAGAAACTGAAATTACCTATGCCTCCATCGATGAATCTATAACAACATTCATTCCGTCTGGGATAATTCCATGTCCTCAGTTAAATACTGGAGTAGCTTTCGATAATTTTGACCGTTACGTAGACACACCTTCTGGAAAAAATACATTGCATGACACAGTAGGAATTATTTTTCAAAATGAAGAACAGTACTCCATACGAAATCAACCTATTGACTTGTCAATGAAACCATCTAAAGGCAAAAGAAGAAGGGCATTCGACGTGATTGACATTAATATAGATCATCCCATTAAAAAACCAAGAATGAGTGACAGTATGATTTTACTTGATAGTGACTTACGTAAAACAACTGAATCTGTCAAAATAAATGCAAAGAATAGAGATTTATTATGGGTTTTGTGTCATGCTGCTGAAATCGAGAATACTCCTATGTGGGTAGGATTTAATAACCTCACTATGAATGATCAAACCAGTAAACAGAAAATAGCTTATTTGAACCCAATAAACATGTCTCCCACTAACACTTCCGTTGTTAAAACAACAATGCAACAAGCAAAAAGTATAGCCGAAGAGTGTGGTCAGGAATATATATGTGTTACATATGATCTTGCAATTGCAAAAGTGGCATTACAAATACAATCCACAGAACGGCCAAATTTTGACAATCTTTTTATTTTTCTTGGCACATTTCATATCATCCTGGCCTATTTCAAAGCTATAGGAAAATTTATAGATGATTGTGGTTTGACGCATATGCTAATCGAAGCTGATTTGCTAGCCAATGGGTCTCTTAATGGATTCATGTCTGGTACGCATTACAATCGATGCAAGAGACTTCACCCTATTATTTCACTGGCCTTCCAATTAATCCATTTTAAATTCTTTTTAAAAGAGGAAAATCTACAATTGTCACCAGATTTGGTAGAAGAACTGCAAGAAATAAAAAATAGACGAATGGACAGTTCTGGAAACATCTTGGTCGATGTTGACAATTTCTTTTTATCAGAAATCATCTCTAAATACAGAATTTTTCGAGAAAAAACTCAAAACGGAGAACACGGCAAAACGGCACAATTTTACATGCAATATATAAATCTGATCGAGTATTACTTTCTTTTGAGCCGATCGATACGAGAAAACAATTTTGAGCTTTACAAATATGTACTTCCAAAAATTAACAATATATTTTTCATACTAAATCATCCAAATTATGCGCGATGGCTCACAAAGCACCATGACGACATATTAAAAGTCCAAGACACTCACCCAGGCCTCGAGCTTCATTTAAAACGTCATGGCTTGGGTATCAAGCGCACTGACAAAGCGTTTTCTAGACAACCCGTTGATTTAACACTAGAACAAACCATAAACGCCGATGCTGCTAAGCGATTGTCTGGTGTTAGCCATTTTACTAATTCCTTGTCAGGCCGACAGCGTTGGGCAAAAAGCCATGCACTGAGATCCACCATTATAACTCATGTTTTAGAAGAAACTAATATTACCAGGGTACAAGACGTTACCTCTGATCTGCAGACAGCCAACATTTCCAATAACAAAAAGGCAGTGAAGAAACTTGTCGATACTGTAGAATCTTATGGCAATCCATTTGATTATCAAGACGATAAAGACGAACTGTACAATATTGTCACTGGGAATTCAGTAACGAATGAAACCGCAGACTTTCTGCTCAATATAGAGGCTACAGGAGAAAATCAGAGAAAAGAATTTATATCTCAATGTAATGAAAATCCCGACCGTTTCGAGAAACCAATAAAACGCAATGAAATCAGGAATTTCTGTTCCGATAAATCAAAAAAGCCATGTAAAGCAGCACAAAAACTGCAAGTTATAAAAGCAGAACGAAACGTCTTCGGTCGTCTTTTAGGAATTTCCCTTAATCAGAAACTAGATTTGCCAAAAGTTTTGGAATATCCATTATCTTCATCGTCACCTTCAATGAGTCATTTAGATGGTTCCTTGATGAAGACTAACAAGGCTGTACTCATGAAAATATTGGAAAAAACAGCCAATGCCAATACGCCACAAAAAATTGATGTTGTGATTGTAGATGGATTCTATATTCTCCATTTAATACCAGTGCATGTGAAAACATTTGGTGAAATGTCGCTATACATTTTGAAAAAATGTATGAGCTACAAAGCAAACCGTATCGATGTAATATTTGATTCTTATTTATCTCCCTCAATCAAAGATTTTGAACGTGAAATGAGAGCTGGGCACAAAGCTACCCCCAAAACACAGTATAAAATAACATCGCCAAAACAAATCAGACCAAGAAATTTCGTCA
>JAIUSX010000748.1:0-30342 GCA_026573805.1 Hesperophylax magnus | reverse complement strand
AAAGGGACAGAGGAAATGTCCGAACGGACAATTCTTCTGTCCGTTCGGACAGTTCCTCTGTCCGTTCGGACAGTTCCTCTGTCCGTTCGGACATTTCCTCTGTCCGTTCGGACAGTTCCTCTGTCCGTTCGGACAGTTCCTCTGTCCGTTCGGACAGTACCCCTGTCCCTTTGGACAGTTCCGTAATGTTAAGTTTTGTTATATTATGTTATGTTATGTTATGTTTTGTTTTGTTATTTTATGTTATGTTATGTTATGTTATTTTATGTTATGTTATGTTATGTTATGTTATGTTATGTTATGTTATGTTATGTTATGTTATGTTATGTTATGTTATTGTATGGTATGCTATGCTATGCTATGTTATGTGATGTTATGTTATGTTATGTTATGTTATTTTATGTTATGTTATGTTATGTTATGTTATGTTTTGTTATGTTATGTTATGTTATGTTATGTTATGTTATGTTATGTTATGTTATGTTATGTTATGTTATGTTTTGTTAAGTTATGTTATGTTATGTTATGTTATGTTATGTTATGTTATGTTATGTTATATAATGTTATGTTATGTTATGTTATGTTATGTTATGTTATGTTATGTTATGTTATGTTATGTTCTGTTATGTTATGTTATGTTATGTTATGTTATGTTATGTTATGTTATGTTATGTTATTTTTGTTATGTTTTGTAATGTTATGTTTTGTTATGTTATGTTATGTTATGTTTTGTTTTGATTTGTTATGTTGTGTTGTGTTGTGTGTTATGTTATGTTATGTTATGTTATGTTTTGTTATGTTTTGTAATGTGATGTTATGTTATGTTATGTTATGTTATGTTTTGTTTTGTTTTGTTATGTTGTGTTGTGTTGTGTGATGATATGTTATGTTTTGTTATGTTTCGATTTGATTTGTTTTGTAAGGTTTTGTTTTGTAATGTTATGTTATGTTATGTAACATTACATAATGTTATGTGACGAATGTTATGAATGAATATTATTTTTTTATGTTATATTTTGTTATGTTATGTTATGTTTTGTAATGTTATGTTATGTCATGTTTTGTTATGGTATTACATTACATAACATAACATAACGGTACATTAAATAACATAACACAACATAACATAACATAACAAAACATTATACAATACAACATAATAAAACACAACATAACAAAACATAACATAACATAACAAAACATAACATTACGGAACTTTCCAAAGGGACAGGGGTACTGTCCAAAGGGACAGAGGAACTGTCCGAAAGGACAGAGGAACTGTCCGAACGGACAGAGGCACTGTCCGGACGGACAGAGGAACTGTCCGAACGGACAGAAGAAATGTCCGAAATGACTGAGGAAATGTCCGAAGGGACAGAGGAACGGTCCGATGGGACAGGGAATTTGTCCAAAGGGACAGGGGTATTGTCCAAAGGGACAGAGGAAATGTCCGAACGGACAATTCTTCTGTCCGTTCGGACAGTTCCTCTGTCCGTTCGGACAGTTCCTCTGTCCGTTCGGACATTTCCTCTGTCCGTTCGGACAGTTCCTCTGTCCGTTCGGACAGTTCCTCTGTCCGTTCGGACAGTACCCCTGTCCCTTTGGACAGTTCCGTAATGTTAAGTTTTGTTATATTATGTTATGTTATGTTATGTTTTGTTTTGTTATTTTATGTTATGTTATGTTATGTTATTTTATGTTATGTTATGTTATGTTATGTTATGTTATGTTATGTTATGTTATGTTATGTTATGTTATGTTATGTTATGTTATGTTATGTTATGTTATGTTATGTTATTGTATGGTATGCTATGCTATGCTATGTTATGTGATGTTATGTTATGTTATGTTATGTTATTTTATGTTATGTTATGTTATGTTATGTTATGTTTTGTTATGTTATGTTATGTTATGTTATGTTATGTTATGTTATGTTATGTTATGTTATGTTATGTTATGTTTTGTTAAGTTATGTTATGTTATGTTATGTTATGTTATGTTATGTTATATAATATTATGTTATGTTATGTTATGTTATGTTATGTTATGTTATGTTATGTTATGTTATGTTCTGTTATGTTATGTTATGTTATGTTATGTTATGTTATGTTATGTTATGTTATGTTATTTTTGTTATGTTTTGTAATGTTATGTTTTGTTATGTTATGTTATGTTATGTTTTGTTTTGATTTGTTATGTTGTGTTGTGTTGTGTGTTATGTTATGTTATGTTATGTTATGTTTTGTTATGTTTTGTAATGTGATGTTATGTTATGTTATGTTATGTTATGTTTTGTTTTGTTTTGTTATGTTGTGTTGTGTTGTGTGATGATATGTTATGTTTTGTTATGTTTCGATTTGATTTGTTTTGTAACGTTTTGTTTTGTAATGTTATGTTATGTTATGTAACATTACATAATGTTATGTGACGAATGTTATGAATGAATATAATTTTTTTATGTTATATTTTGTTATGTTATGTTATGTTATGTAATGTTATGTTATGTCATGTTTTGTTATGGTATTACATTACATAACATAACATAACGGTACATTAAATAACATAACACAACATAACATAACATAACAAAACATTATACAATACAACATAATAAAACACAACAAAACAAAACATAACATAACATAACAAAACATAACATTACGGAACTTTCCAAAGGGACAGGGGTACTGTCCAAAGGGACAGAGGAACTGTCCGAAAGGACAGAGGAACTGTCCGAACGGACAGAGGCACTGTCCGGACGGACAGAGGAACTGTCCGAACGGACAGAAGAAATGTCCGAAATGACTGAGGAAATGTCCGAAGGGACAGAGGAACGGTCCGATGGGACAGGGAATTTGTCCAAAGGGACAGGGGTATTGTCCAAAGGGACAGAGGAAATGTCCGAACGGACATTTCTTCTGTCCGTTCGGACAGTTCCTCTGTCCGTTCGGACAGTTCCTCTGTCCGTTCGGACATTTCCTCTGTCCGTTCGGACAGTTCCTCTGTCCGTTCGGACAGTTCCTCTGTCCTTTCGGACAGTTCCTCTGTCCGTTCGGACAGTACCCCTGTCCCTTTGGACAGTTCCGTAATGTTATGTTTTGTTATATTATGTTATGTTATGTTATGTTTTGTTTTGTTATTTTATGTTATGTTATGTTATGTTATGTTATGTTATGTTATGTTATGTTATGTTATGTTATGTTATGTTATGTTATTTTATGTTATGTTATGTTATGTTATGTTATGTTATGTTATGTTATGTTATGTTATGTTATGTTATGTTATGTTATGTTATGTTATGGTATGGTATGCTATGCTATGCTATGTTATGTGATGTTATGTTATGTTATGTTATGTTATTTTATGTTATGTTATGTTATGTTATGTTATGTTATGTTATGTTATGTTATGTTTATTTATTTATTTATTTATTTATTTATTTGTTAAGACATACACAGTACAATAAGATACAGTTAGATATTTTTAGTTATTACATAGTTGTAGTACCTATTACGTATGTCCATAAAATATCATTACGTAATTTCGCCTGAGATTGTTATAAAAGAAAGGAAGTGTATGGATAGATAATAATAAATGAATTGAAAACAAGAATTATAATAAGCTCACGAATTGTAATTGACTGTTAATACATAGGAGTTTTGAAAAATGATGTGAAATTATTTTTGAAATATGTCATGCTAAGAAATTTAATAAGTTAGTTTTGTATGTTAGAAAGGAATCATGAAAGATGTCTAAATGTATTAATTTTTCGTAATGGGTGTATGTTGTGATTGCTCGAGTAATTACTGAGTTGTTTGCTGCATTGGTATTGTTGGCTTCAATGTGAAATAGTGTAGTGTGCCTGGTACGCCTCGTTGGAACATTTAAACCAATGACGGATAGCAATTCGGGACTATCTATTTTACTATTTAGCAGATTATGTAGAAACAACAGGTCTGACAATGTGCGTCTTTTTTGTAAAGTTAACATATTATTTGTAGTTTTGTTGTATTTCTTGAGTAAATGTTTCGAAAATTTATTCTGTATACTTTCTACTAAATCTATGTATACCTTATATTGAGGATTCCATATTGTGGAAGCATACTCCAGTGGACTTCTGACCAATGAACAAAACAAAATTTTCAGAGTCTTAGCACTTTTGAAAACTTTGCATATTCTTAATAAGAAACCTAGCATTCTGTAGGATTTTGAAATAATGTGTTCAATGTGCTTGTCAAAAATTAATTTGCTATCTAAGTAAACACCTAGATCTTTACACGTAGACATAGGTTGTAAAGGTTTGTTATTCAAGTTGTATGGATAGATGATTTTGTTTTTATTTCTAGTAAATGTAATCGAGTGACACTTAGATATGTTTAGGGACAATAAATTTGATTCACAATATACGCACAAATTATCAAGATCGCTTTGCAATTCCATACAATCGGGTAAACACTGTATAGCTTTATAAATTTTCATGTCATCCGCGTATAAAACAAAGTAACTATTTTTAAAGCATACGTAAATGTCATTTATATAAATATTAAATAAGAGTGGTCCAAGATGCGACCCCTGGGGCACACCTGAGACGATTTCCGTTAAGCAAGATGCAAAACCATTGACAACCGTGATTTGGTGCCGATTATTGACGTATGATGCGATCCATCTATAGAGGTCACCGTGAATTCCTAGACCTAATAACTTTTGTAAAAGAATATAATGATTAACACGGTCAAATGCTTTAGAATAATCCGTATAAATGGCATCTACCTGGCATCGCATATCCATTTTAGCATGAAGAAAATTGGTAAAAAATGCAAGATTTGAAGTTGTAGAGCGATTTTTCATGAAGCCGTGTTGATTATTTAAGAGTGAGGGTGAGATAGTAGAATATAATTGATCATAAACAATTTTTTCCAATACTTTACTTAGTATCGGTAATTTGGATATAGGTCGATAGTTCGAGACATCATTTTTGCTGCCATTTTTATATATTGGGGTAATCAAGGCTGTTTTCCACTTGTCGGGAAATGTTCCTTCAGATAACGATAGTTTGAAAATAGCAAAAATGGGGGGTGTCAATTGTTTACTACAATAATTTATGAAGATCCCTGGAAGTTGATCATCCCCTGGTCCCTTTTTTATATCAATGGACTTAAGGTATTTGAATGTGATGTCTTCATTGATCTCGATTGAGTTGATTATGCTATTTGAATTAGAGCAAAGACTGGCATTGCTTGCATGTGCAGGTTGAGCATTCGAAAATACAGATCCAAAATACTCAGAAAATAAGTTGGCTACTCCTCTACTGTCATTAGCAGTTTTTTCACCGTAAATCATATGATCAGGGATGGCAGGAGATTTTCTTTGAGAATTGACGTAGGACCATATTTTTTTAACATTATGCTGTATACCGGATTCTATCGTAGAAATGTAGGTTTTGTAAGCTGCTGAAGCGACTGTTTTTTGCCTTTTGCGAAGCAATGAAAATGAAAGATAATCAAGGGGGTTCCGATGGCGCTTCCATTTTCTAAAGAATTTTAATTTTTCGTTTGTTATTTTTATTAAGGCTGCCGTGTACCATAGTGGGTATTTTCCAGATTTCACAACTTTCTTAGGAATAAACGCTTCGATAATCTGTTCAATTATAACATAAAACGAATTTAACGCTGTATTTACATCCGGTGCATTTATGACGGTTGACCAGTCGGTTTCTTTCAGTCTCTCATTGATCTCTGCATAATCTGCTTTATGGAATAATTTTATTGTTCGAGGAGTTGAGAGGGTTGCAATAGTGGATGGAAATTCTAGTTCTACAATCAATGATTTATGATGAGCATCTTCTTTAACTAATGGGTGGTCGGCAAGCGACACATTAACTGAAGTGTTACAGAAGACGAGGTCCAGAATTCGACCGAATTTGTTAGGTAAATGGTTAAATTGGGTTAAATTTGCAAAAGATAAGCAGTTAAGTAACGCGAGTGCACATTGATCTCTATTACTTGGCATTTGTTGATTATTCCATTCGATATTGGGCATGTTATAGTCGCCAATGATTAAAAACTTGTCATTGGGAAAACGAATTGTTAAGTCAGAAATAGTATTGGTATGACTAGTAAATAATGCTAATCTTTCTGATGATGTTAATTTTGGACCGACGCTAGGTAAATACACGCAGCACATATGAATATTATAGCAATGACGATTCGATTTTGATGTATTGACAGTTATCCAGATATCCTCAGCGTCTGATTTCCAAGAGCGAGGGGTAACAAAAAATTCTTTTTTAATTCCTATGAGTACGCCTCCGCCAGTTGATTTACTAGTGCGGTGTATATCCCTATCATTTCTGTAAACAGAATAGCGATTATCAAATAATTCCTCGTCTCGGATACTATCAACCAACCAACTTTCGGTAATGAAGATCAAGTCATAATTATTGAGCAGTATATTTTGATGAAATTCCTGTGTTTTCGAGCGCAAACCTCTTGAATTTTGATAAAAAATTATTAATGAATCATGCATTGCGAATTTTCAGTAATTACATTATTATGTTTGGTTTCTGTAGAATATATTTGAAGAATATTATATTCTAGAGTTATGTTATTAGTCATGAGTCCACTGGGCTTAGCAAAGCACAACATACTATTATTATCAATTAAAGTGAGTAAGTATATTATAGAATGTAGTAGTGAGCAGTTAGTGTAATTATTAGCATGTGGGGTTAATGTAAAAAGGGTGATATTGAAAAAATTATGAAAAAAAATACGAAAAAAATAGTAGTTATGAGAGGATAGGTGGTTTAACATTGCAATGGTAGTTAGATAAGGTTTTTTAGCTGTAATTCGCATGAGACGTGTATGGGCGGTGATGTTTCGTTTTTCCGTAGGTAAATTTTTGCACTTCTTATCCATAAAAACTGATAGTTGTGTTCGTTTTTAAATGCTTTAGCGCACCTCAATATAGATTTATTCTTCCGCGTGAGATGGTCGTTGACGAAGATCCTCTGGTCAGCTCCAACCATCCCGATGGCCTTGGTAGTGATTCCTTTTCTTTTTTTGATGGCTGCGACAAATTCGTCCTTCTTCTTGCGGGAGGTGAATTTGGCGATTATGTTACCCGGACGTCCATCTGTCGTGTCTTGTGTACGATGGCGCTTACTGATTCTGCTAACGTATTCAATGTCGCTTTGATGGAGAGGGCATCCAATGACTGTTGCGATATTCGACATCATGGTAGGTAGATTCTCGTTGGTGGTCTCAGGCATTCCATGTATTTCTATATTGTTGGATAGAAGTTCCTGGTCCCTTTCATTGTTTCCCCTCTCTAACATGTAAACTGTTTGTTTTAATTCTGTGACCTCCATTTCTAGCTTATCAATTTTAGCTAATTTTTCGTTTATAGATTTCATATTACTTGAAAAATCTTCCATAACATTATTATTATAAATGATGACTTTTTCGAATTCCGCCATTTTACTGCTCATTTTTTCTATTTGTAGTGCCATTTTTCTAATCTCAACAGTTAGGAGTACGTTGCTTTGATCTGAGGAGCAGGATTGGGTATCTAAATTGTCCAGGGTTTGGATACAATTATTGCACTCCCACGCATCCTTTTTACCTTGCGACATGCGTTTAAAAACACTTGCCGGAATATCAGCGCATTCGAAATGGATGGTGCATTTGCAGGTTGTACACTTTATACACTCAGCCACTTTCAGCTGCTTAACGCAATATTTGCATGTTGAATCCATTTTATGTTTGGCTTGTGGCTGCAATATGTTACAATACTGTGGGTAGCTTGAAGATTTTTGAAGAATAACTAAAACTCTAGATTTAGCACTTTTTACACTCCAGGCAAGCACTCACTTTCGTATTTTAATGCACTTCTATGAATATTGTCAGCTGGTGTAAAAATTGTAGGATAAGGGTCGATGTTTTTAGAAGAAAATATAAGATTAATAGGGAGCGAAATGACAAACGTCAGACTTGTGATGATTAATAATATTTGTTGTTATGTTATGTTATGTTATGTTATGTAATGTTATGTTTTGTTATGTTATGTTATGTTATTTTATGTAATTTTATGTTATGTTATGTTATGTTATGTTATGTTATGTTATGTTATGTTATTTTATGTTATGTTATGTTATGTTATGTTATGTTATGTTATGTTATGTTATGTTATGTTATGTTATGTTATGTTATGTTATGTAATGTTATGTTTTGTTATGTTATGTTATGTTATTTTATGTAATTTTATGTTATGTTATGTTATGTTATGTTATGTTTTGTTATGTTATGTTATGTTATGTTATGTTATGTTATGTTATGTTATGTTATGTTATGTTATGTTATGTTATGTTATGTTATGTTATGTTATGTTATGTTATGTTATGTTATGTTTTGTAATGTTATGTTATGTTATGTTATGTTATGTTATGTTATGTTTTGTTTTGTTATGTTGTGTTGTGTTGTGTGATGATATGTTATGTTTTGTTATGTTTCGATTTGATATGTTATGTTATGTTTTGTTTTGTAATGTTATGTTATGTTATGTATTATTACATAATGTTATGTGACGAATGTTATGAATGAATGTTATTTTTTTATGTTATGATATGTTATGTTATGTTATGTTATGTAATGTTATGTTATGTCATGTTTTGTTATGGTATTACATTACATAACATAACATAACGGTACATTAAATAACATAACACAACATAACATAACATAACAAAACATTATACAATACAACATAATAAAACACAACATAACAAAACATAACATTACGGAACTTTCCAAAGGGACAGGGGTACTGTCCAAAGGGACAGAGGAACTGTCCGAACGGACAGAGGAACTGTCTGAACGGACAGAGGCACTGTCCGGACGGACAGAGGAACTGTCCGAACGGACAGAAGTAATGTCCGAAATGACTGAGGAAATGTCCGAAGGGACAGAGGAACTGTCCGATGGGACAGGGAATTTGTCCAAAGGGACAGGGGTATTGTCCAAAGGGACAGAGGAAATGTCCGAACGGATATTTCTTCTGTCCGTTCGGACAGTTCCTCTGTCCGTTCGGACAATTCCTCTGTTGGTTCGGACATTTCCTCTGTCCGTTCGGACAGTACCCCTGTCCCTTTGGACAGTTCCGTAATGTTATGTTTTGTTATATTATGTTATGTTATGTTATGTTATGTTATGTTTTGTTATGTTATCTTATGTTATTTTATGTAATGTAATGTTATGTTATGTTATGTTATGTTATGTTATGTAATGTTATGTTATGTCATGTTTTGTTATCGTATTACATTACATAACATAACATAACGGTACATTAAATAACATAACACAACATAACATAACATAACAAAACATTATACAATACAACATAATAAAACACAACATAACAAAACATAACATTACGGAACTTTCCAAAGGGACAGGGGTACTGTCCAAAGGGACAGAGGAACTGTCCGAACGGACAGAGGAACTGTCTGAACGGACAGAGGCACTGTCCGGACGGACAGAGGAACTGTCCGAACGGACAGAAGTAATGTCCGAAATGACTGAGGAAATGTCCGAAGGGACAGAGGAACTGTCCGATGGGACAGGGAATTTGTCCAAAGGGACAGGGGTATTGTCCAAAGGGACAGAGGAAATGTCCGAACGGACATTTCTTCTGTCCGTTCGGACAGTTCCTCTGTCCGTTCGGACAGTTCCTCTGTCCGTTCGGACATTTCCTCTGTCCGTTCGGACAGTTCCTCTGTCCGTTCGGACAGTTCCTCTGTCCTTTCGGACAGTTCCTCTGTCCGTTCGGACAGTTCCTCTGTCCGTTCGGACATTTCCTCTATCCGTTCGGACAGTACCCTTGTCCCTTTGGACAGTTCCGTAATGTTATGTTTTGTTATATTTTGTTATGTTATGTTTTGTTTTGTTATTTTATGTTATGTTATGTTATGTTATGTTATGTTTTGTTATGTTATGTTATGTTATGTTATGTTATGTTATGTTATGTTATGTTATGTTATGTTATGTTATGTTATGTTATGTTATGTTATGTTATGTTTTGTTAAGTTATGTTATGTTATGTTATGTTATGTTATGTTATGTTATGTAATGTTATGTTATGTTATGTTATGTTATGTTATGTTATGTTATGTTATGTTATGTTATGTTATGTTATGTTATGTTATGTTATGTTATGTTATGTTATGTTATGTTATGTTATGTTATGTTATGTTATGTTATGTTATGTTATGTTATGTTATGTTATGTTATGTTATGTTATGTTATGTTATGTTATTTTTGTTATGTTTTGTAATGTTATGTTTTGTTATGTTATGTTATGTTATGTTTTGTTTTGTTTTGTTTTGTTATGTTGTGTTGTGTTGTGTGTTATGTTATGTTATGTTATGTTATGTTATGTTTTGTTATGTTTTGTAATGTGATGTTATGTTATGTTATGTTATGTTATGTTATGTAATGTTATGTTTTGTTATGTTTTGTTATGTTATTTTATGTAATTTTATGTTATGTTATGTTATGTTATGTTATGTTATGTTATGTTATGTTATGTTATGTTATGTTATGTAATGTTATGTTTTGTTATGTTATGTTATGTTATTTATGTAATTTTATGTTATGTTATGTTATGTTATGTTATGTTTTGTTATGTTATGTTATGTTATGTTATGTTATGTTATGTTATGTTATGTTATGTTATGTTATGTTATGTTATGTAATGTTATGTTATGTTATGTTATGTTATGTTATGTTATGTTTTGTAATGTTATGTTATGTTATGTTATGTTATGTTATGTTTTGTTTTGTTTTGTTATGTTGTGTTGTGTTGTGTGATGATATGTTATGTTTTGTTATGTTTCGATTTGATATGTTATGTTATGTTTTGTTTTGTAATGTTATGTTATGTTATGTATTATTACATAATGTTATGTGACGAATGTTATGAATGAATGTTATTTTTTTATGTTATGATATGTTATGTTATGTTATGTTATGTAATGTTATGTTATGTCATGTTTTGTTATGGTATTACATTACATAACATAACATAACGGTACATTAAATAACATAACACAACATAACATAACATAACAAAACATTATACAATACAACATAATAAAACACAACATAACAAAACATAACATAACATAACAAAACATAACATTACGGAACTTTCCAAAGGGACAGGGGTACTGTCCAAAGGGACAGAGGAACTGTCCGAACGGACAGAGGAACTGTCTGAACGGACAGAGGCACTGTCCGGACGGACAGAGGAACTGTCCGAACGGACAGAAGTAATGTCCGAAATGACTGAGGAAATGTCCGAAGGGACAGAGGAACTGTCCGATGGGACAGGGAATTTGTCCAAAGGGACAGGGGTATTGTCCAAAGGGACAGAGGAAATGTCCGAACGGATATTTCTTCTGTCCGTTCGGACAGTTCCTCTGTCCGTTCGGACAATTCCTCTGTTGGTTCGGACATTTCCTCTGTCCGTTCGGACAGTACCCCTGTCCCTTTGGACAGTTCCGTAATGTTATGTTTTGTTATATTATGTTATGTTATGTTATGTTATGTTATGTTTTGTTATGTTATCTTATGTTATTTTATGTAATGTAATGTTATGTTATGTTATGTTATGTTATGTTATGTTATGTTATGTTATGTTATGTTATGTCATGTTTTGTTATCGTATTACATTACATAACATAACATAACGGTACATTCAATAACATAACACAACATAACATAACATAACAAAACATTATACAATACAACATAATAAAACACAACATAACAAAACATAACATAACATAACAAAACATAACATTACGGAACTTTCCAAAGGGACAGGTGTACTGTCCAAAGGGACAGAGGAACTGTCCGAACGGACAGAGGAACTGTCCGAACGGACAGAGGCACTGTCCGGACGGACAGAGGAACTGTCCGAACGGACAGAAGAAATGTCCGAAATGACTGAGGAAATGTCCGAAGGGACAGAGGAACTGTCCGATGGGACAGGGAATTTGTCCAAAGGGACAGGGGTATTGTCCAAAGGGACAGAGGAAATGTCCGAACGGACATTTCTTCTGTCCGTTCGGACAGTTCCTCTGTCCGTTCGGACAGTTCCTCTGTCCGTTCGGACATTTCCTCTGTCCGTTCGGACAGTTCCTCTGTCCGTTCGGACAGTTCCTCTGTCCTTTCGGACAGTTCCTCTGTCCGTTCGGACAGTTCCTCTGTCCGTTCGGACATTTCCTCTGTCCGTTCGGACAGTACCCCTGTCCCTTTGGACAGTTCCGTAATGTTATGTTTTGTTATATTATGTTATGTTATGTTATGTTATGTTTCGTTATGTCATCTTATGTTATTTTATGTAATGTAATGTTATGTTATGTTATGTTATGTTATGTTATGTTATGTTATGTTATGTTATGTTATGTTATGTTATGTTATGTTATGTTATGTTATGTTATGTTATGTTATGTTATGGTATGGTATGCTATGCTATGCTATGTTATGTGATGTTATGTTATGTTATGTTATGTTATTTTATGTTATGTTATGTTATGTTATGTTATGTTATGTTATGTTATGTTATGTTATGTTATGTTATGTTATGTTATGTTATGTTATGTTATGTTATGTTATGTTATGTTATGTTATGTTATGTTATGTTATGTTATGTTATGTTATGTTTTGTTATGTTATGTTATGTTATGTTATGTTATGTTATGTTATGTTATATAATATTATGTTATGTTATGTTATGTTATGTTATGTTATGTTATGTTATGTTATGTTATGTTCTGTTATGTTATGTTATGTTATGTTATGTTATGTTATGTTATGTTTTGTAATGTTTCGTAATGTTATGTTATGTTATGTTATGTAATGTTATGTTATGTCATGTTTTGTTATGGTATTATTACATAACATAACATAACGGTACATTAAATAACATAACACAACATAACATAACATAACAAAACATTATACAATACAACATAATAAAACACAACATAACAAAACATAACATAACATAACAAAACATAACATTACGGAACTTTCCAAAGGGACAGGGGTACTGTCCAAAGGGACAGAGGAACTGTCCGAACGGACAGAGGAACTGTCCGAAAGGACAGAGGCACTGTCCGGACGGACAGTACCCCTGTCCCTTTGGAAAGTTCCGTAATGTTATGTTTTGATATGTTATGTTATGTTTTGTTATGTTGTGTTTTATTATGTTGTATTGTATATGTAACATAACAAAACATAACATAACATATCAAAGCGAAACATAACAAAACATAACATATCATCACACAACCAACACAACCTAACAAAACAAAACATAACATAACATAACAAAACATAACATTACGGAACTGTCCAAAGGGACAGGGGTACTGTCCAAAGGGACAGAGGAACTGTCCGAATGGACAGAGGAACTGTCCGAACGGACAGAGGCACTGTCCGGACGGACAGAGGAACTGTCGAAACGGACAGAAGAAATGTCCGAAATGACTGAGGAAATGTCCGAAGGGACAGAGGAACTGTCCGATGGGACAGGGAATTTGTCCAAAGGGACAGGGGTATTGTCCAAAGGGACAGAGGAAATGTCCGAACGGACATTTCTTCTGTCCGTTTGGACAGTTCCTCTGTCCGTTCGGACAGTGCCACTGTCCGTTCGGACAGTTCTTCTGTCCGTTCGGACAGTACGTCTGTTCCTTTGGACAGTACCCCTGTCCCTTTGGACAGTTCCGTAATGTAATGTTTTGTTATGTTATGTTATGTTTTGTGATGTTTTGTTTTGTTTTGTTGTGTTGTATTAAGTTATGTTTTGTTTTTTTATGTTAAGTTTTGTTATGTTATGTTATGTTATGTTATGTTATGTTATGTTATGTTATGTTATGTTATGTTATGTTATGTTATGTTATGTTATGTTATGTTATGTTATGTTATGTTATGTTATGTTATGTTATGTTTTGTTATGTTTTGTAATGTTAAATTAAATTGTCCAAAGGGACAGAGGAAATGTCCGAACGGACATTTCTTCTGTCCGTTCGGACAGTTCCTCTGTCCGTTCGGACAGTTCCTCTGTCCGTTCGGACATTTCCTCTGTCCGTTCGGACAGTTCCTCTGTCCGTTCGGACAGTTCCTCTGTCCTTTCGGACAGTTCCTCTGTCCGTTCGGACAGTTCCTCTGTCCGTTCGGACAGTTCCTCTGTCCCTTTGGACAGTACCCCTGTCCCTTTGGAAAGTTCCATAATGTTATGTTTTGTTATATTATGTTATGTTATGTTTTGTTTTGTTATTTTATGTTATGTTATGTTATGTTATGTTATGTTATGTTATGTTATGTTTTGTTATGTTATGTTATGTTATGTAATGTTATGTTATGTCATGTTTTGTTATGGTATTACATTACATAACATAACATAACGGTCCATTAAATAACATAACGCAACATAACATAACATAACAAAACATTATACAATACAACATAATAAAACACAACATAACAAAACATAACATAATATAACAAAACATAACATTACGGAACTTTCCAAAGGGACAGGGGTACTGTCCAAAGGGACAGAGGAACTGTCCGAACGGACAGAGGAACTGTTCGAACGGACAGAGGCACTGTCCGGACGGACAGAGGAACTGTCCGAACGGACAGAAGAAATGTCCGAAATGACTGAGGAAATGTCCGAAGGGACAGAGGAACTGTCCGATGGGACAGGGAATTTGTCCAAAGGGACAGGGGTATTGTCCAAAGGGACAGAGGAAATGTCCGAACGGACATTTCTTCTGTCCGTTCGGACAGTTCCTCTGTCCGTTCGGACAATTCCTCTGTCCGTTCGGACATTTCCTCTGTCCGTTCGGACAGTACCCCTGTCCCTTTGGACAGTTCCGTAATGTTATGTTTTGTTATATTATGTTATGTTATGTTATGTTATGTTTTGTTATGTCATCTTATGTTATTTTATGTAATGTAATGTTATGTTATGTTATGTTATGTTATGTTATGTTATGTTATGTTATGTTATGTTATGTTATGTTATGTTATGTTATGTTATGTTATGTTATGTTATGTTTTGTTATGGTATGGTATGCTATGCTATGCTATGTTATGTGATGTTATGTTATGTTATGTTATGTTATGTTATGTTATGTTATGTTATGTTATGTTATGTTATGTTATGTTATGTTATGTTATGTTATGTTATGTTATGTTATGTTATGTTATGTTATGTTATGTTATGTTATGTTATGTTATGTTATGTTATGTTATGTTATGTTATGTTATGTTATGTTATGTTATGTTATGTTATGTTATGTTATGTTATGTTATGTTATGTTATGTTATGTTATGTTATGTTATGTTATGTTATGTTATGTAATGTTATGTTATGTTTTGTAATGTTTTGTAATGTTATGTTATGTTATGTTATGTTATGTTTTGTTTTGTTTTGTTATGTTGTGTTGTGTTGTGTGATGATATGTTATGTTTTGTTATGTTTCGATTTGATATGTTATGTTATGTTTTGTTTTGTAATGTTATGTTATGTTATGTAACATTACATAATGTTATGTGACGAATGTTATGAATGAATGTTATTTTTTTATGTTATGATATGTTATGTTATGTTATGTTATGTAATGTTATGTTATGTCATGTTTTGTTATGGTATTATTACATAACATAACATAACGGTACATTAAATAACATAACACAACATAACATAACATAACAAAACATTATACAATACAACATAATAAAACACAACATAACAAAACATAACATAACATAACAAAACATAACATTACGGAACTTTCCAAAGGGACAGGGGTACTGTCCAAAGGGACAGAGGAACTGTCCGAACGGACAGAGGAACTGTCCGAAAGGACAGAGGCACTGTCCGGACGGACAGTACCCCTGTCCCTTTGGAAAGTTCCGTAATGTTATGTTTTGATATGTTATGTTATGTTTTGTTATGTTGTGTTTTATTATGTTGTATTGTATATGTAACATAACAAAACATAACATAACATATCAAAGCGAAACATAACAAAACATAACATATCATCACACAACCAACACAACCTAACAAAACAAAACATAACATAACATAACAAAACATAACATTACGGAACTGTCCAAAGGGACAGGGGTACTGTCCAAAGGGACAGAGGAACTGTCCGAATGGACAGAGGAACTGTCCGAACGGACAGAGGCACTGTCCGGACGGACAGAGGAACTGTCGAAACGGACAGAAGAAATGTCCGAAATGACTGAGGAAATGTCCGAAGGGACAGAGGAACTGTCCGATGGGACAGGGAATTTGTCCAAAGGGACAGGGGTATTGTCCAAAGGGACAGAGGAAATGTCCGAACGAACATTTCTTCTGTCCGTTTGGACAGTTCCTCTGTCCGTTCGGACAGTGCCACTGTCCGTTCGGACAGTTCTTCTGTCCGTTCGGACAGTACGTCTGTTCCTTTGGACAGTACCCCTGTCCCTTTGGACAGTTCCGTAATGTAATGTTTTGTTATGTTATGTTATGTTTTGTGATGTTTTGTTTTGTTTTGTTGTGTTGTATTAAGTTATGTTTTGTTTTTTTATGTTAAGTTTTGCTATGTTATGTTATGTTATGTTATGTTATGTTATGTTATGTTATATAATATTATGTTATGTTATGTTATGTTATGTTATGTTATGTTATGTTATGTTATGTTATGTTATGTTCTGTTATGTTATGTTATGTTATGTTATGTTATGTTATGTTATGTTTTGTAATGTTTCGTAATGTTATGTTATGTTATGTTATGTAATGTTATGTTATGTCATGTTTTGTTATGGTATTATTACATAACATAACATAACGGTACATTAAATAACATAACACAACATAACATAACATAACAAAACATTATACAATACAACATAATAAAACACAACATAACAAAACATAACATAACATAACAAAACATAACATTACGGAACTTTCCAAAGGGACAGGGGTACTGTCCAAAGGGACAGAGGAACTGTCCGAACGGACAGAGGAACTGTCCGAAAGGACAGAGGCACTGTCCGGACGGACAGTACCCCTGTCCCTTTGGAAAGTTCCGTAATGTTATGTTTTGATATGTTATGTTATGTTTTGTTATGTTGTGTTTTATTATGTTGTATTGTATATGTTTGTATATGTAACATAACAAAACATAACATAACATATCAAAGCGAAACATAACAAAACATAACATATCATCACACAACCAACACAACCTAACAAAACAAAACATAACATAACATAACAAAACATAACATTACGGAACTGTCCAAAGGGACAGGGGTACTGTCCAAAGGGACAGAGGAACTGTCCGAATGGACAGAGGAACTGTCCGAACGGACAGAGGCACTGTCCGGACGGACAGAGGAACTGTCGAAACGGACAGAAGAAATGTCCGAAATGACTGAGGAAATGTCCGAAGGGACAGAGGAACTGTCCGATGGGACAGGGAATTTGTCCAAAGGGACAGGGGTATTGTCCAAAGGGACAGAGGAAATGTCCGAACGGACATTTCTTCTGTCCGTTTGGACAGTTCCTCTGTCCGTTCGGACAGTGCCACTGTCCGTTCGGACAGTTCTTCTGTCCGTTCGGACAGTACGTCTGTTCCTTTGGACAGTACCCCTGTCCCTTTGGACAGTTCCGTAATGTAATGTTTTGTTATGTTATGTTATGTTTTGTGATGTTTTGTTTTGTTTTGTTGTGTTGTATTAAGTTATGTTTTGTTTTTTTATGTTAAGTTTTGCTATGTTATGTTATGTTATGTTATGTTATGTTATATAATATTATGTTATGTTATGTTATGTTATGTTATGTTATGTTATGTTATGTTATGTTATGTTCTGTTATGTTATGTTATGTTATGTTATGTTATGTTATGTTATGTTTTGTAATGTTTCGTAATGTTATGTTATGTTATGTTATGTAATGTTATGTTATGTCATGTTTTGTTATGGTATTATTACATAACATAACATAACGGTACATTAAATAACATAACACAACATAACATAACATAACAAAACATTATACAATACAACATAATAAAACACAACATAACAAAACATAACATAACATAACAAAACATAACATTACGGAACTTTCCAAAGGGACAGGGGTACTGTCCAAAGGGACAGAGGAACTGTCCGAACGGACAGAGGAACTGTCCGAAAGGACAGAGGCACTGTCCGGACGGACAGTACCCCTGTCCCTTTGGAAAGTTCCGTAATGTTATGTTTTGATATGTTATGTTATGTTTTGTTATGTTGTGTTTTATTATGTTGTATTGTATATGTAACATAACAAAACATAACATAACATATCAAAGCGAAACATAACAAAACATAACATATCATCACACAACCAACACAACCTAACAAAACAAAACATAACATAACATAACAAAACATAACATTACGGAACTGTCCAAAGGGACAGGGGTACTGTCCAAAGGGACAGAGGAACTGTCCGAATGGACAGAGGAACTGTCCGAACGGACAGAGGCACTGTCCGGACGGACAGAGGAACTGTCGAAACGGACAGAAGAAATGTCCGAAATGACTGAGGAAATGTCCGAAGGGACAGAGGAACTGTCCGATGGGACAGGGAATTTGTCCAAAGGGACAGGGGTATTGTCCAAAGGGACAGAGGAAATGTCCGAACGGACATTTCTTCTGTCCGTTTGGACAGTTCCTCTGTCCGTTCGGACAGTGCCACTGTCCGTTCGGACAGTTCTTCTGTCCGTTCGGACAGTACGTCTGTTCCTTTGGACAGTACCCCTGTCCCTTTGGACAGTTCCGTAATGTAATGTTTTGTTATGTTATGTTATGTTTTGTGATGTTTTGTTTTGTTTTGTTGTGTTGTATTAAGTTATGTTTTGTTTTTTTATGTTAAGTTTTGTTATGTTATGTTATGTTATGTTATGTTATGTTATGTTATGTTATGTTATGTTATGTTATGTTATGTTATGTTATGTTATGTTATGTTATGTTATGTTATGTTATGTTATGTTTTGTTATGTTTTGTAATGTTAAATTAAATTGTCCAAAGGGACAGAGGAAATGTCCGAACGGACATTTCTTCTGTCCGTTCGGACAGTTCCTCTGTCCGTTCGGACAGTTCCTCTGTCCGTTCGGACATTTCCTCTGTCCGTTCGGACAGTTCCTCTGTCCGTTCGGACAGTTCCTCTGTCCTTTCGGACAGTTCCTCTGTCCGTTCGGACAGTTCCTCTGTCCGTTCGGACAGTTCCTCTGTCCCTTTGGACAGTACCCCTGTCCCTTTGGAAAGTTCCATAATGTTATGTTTTGTTATATTATGTTATGTTATGTTTTGTTTTGTTATTTTATGTTATGTTATGTTATGTTATGTTATGTTATGTTATGTTATGTTATGTTTTGTTATGTTATGTTATGTTATGTAATGTTATGTTATGTCATGTTTTGTTATGGTATTACATTACATAACATAACATAACGGTCCATTAAATAACATAACGCAACATAACATAACATAACAAAACATTATACAATACAACATAATAAAACACAACATAACAAAACATAACATAATATAACAAAACATAACATTACGGAACTTTCCAAAGGGACAGGGGTACTGTCCAAAGGGACAGAGGAACTGTCCGAACGGACAGAGGAACTGTTCGAACGGACAGAGGCACTGTCCGGACGGACAGAGGAACTGTCCGAACGGACAGAAGAAATGTCCGAAATGACTGAGGAAATGTCCGAAGGGACAGAGGAACTGTCCGATGGGACAGGGAATTTGTCCAAAGGGACAGGGGTATTGTCCAAAGGGACAGAGGAAATGTCCGAACGGACATTTCTTCTGTCCGTTCGGACAGTTCCTCTGTCCGTTCGGACAATTCCTCTGTCCGTTCGGACATTTCCTCTGTCCGTTCGGACAGTACCCCTGTCCCTTTGGACAGTTCCGTAATGTTATGTTTTGTTATATTATGTTATGTTATGTTATGTTATGTTTTGTTATGTCATCTTATGTTATTTTATGTAATGTAATGTTATGTTATGTTATGTTATGTTATGTTATGTTATGTTATGTTATGTTATGTTATGTTATGTTATGTTATGTTATGTTATGTTATGTTATGTTATGTTTTGTTATGGTATGGTATGCTATGCTATGCTATGTTATGTGATGTTATGTTATGTTATGTTATGTTATTTTATGTTATGTTATGTTATGTTATGTTATGTTATGTTATGTTATGTTATGTTATGTTATGTTATGTTATGTTATGTTATGTTATGTTATGTTATGTTATGGTATGTTATGTTTTGTTATGTTATGTTATGTTATGTTATGTTATGTTATGTTATGTTATGTTATGTTATGTTATGTTATGTTATGTTATGTTATGTTATGTTATGTTATGTTATGTTATGTTATGTTATGTTATGTTATGTTATGTTATGTTATGTTATGTTATGTTATGTAATGTTATGTTATGTTTTGTAATGTTTTGTAATGTTATGTTATGTTATGTTATGTTATGTTTTGTTTTGTTTTGTTATGTTGTGTTGTGTTGTGTGATGATATGTTATGTTTTGTTATGTTTCGATTTGATATGTTATGTTATGTTTTGTTTTGTAATGTTATGTTATGTTATGTAACATTACATAATGTTATGTGACGAATGTTATGAATGAATGTTATTTTTTTATGTTATGATATGTTATGTTATGTTATGTTATGTAATGTTATGTTATGTCATGTTTTGTTATAATATTATTACATAACATAACATAACGGTACATTAAATAACATAACACAACATAACATAACATAACAAAACATTATACAATACAACATAATAAAACACAACATAACAAAACATAACATAACATAACAAAACATAACATTACGGAACTTTCCAAAGGGACAGGGGTACTGTCCAAAGGGACAGAGGAACTGTCCGAACGGACAGAGGAACTGTCCGAAAGGACAGAGGCACTGTCCGGACGGACAGTACCCCTGTCCCTTTGGAAAGTTCCGTAATGTTATGTTTTGATATGTTATGTTATGTTTTGTTATGTTGTGTTTTATTATGTTGTTTTGTATATGTAACATAACAAAACATAACATAACATATCAAAGCGAAACATAACAAAACATAACATATCATCACACAACCAACACAACCTAACAAAACAAAACATAACATAACATAACAAAACATAACATTACGGAACTGTCCAAAGGGACAGGGGTACTGTCCAAAGGGACAGAGGAACTGTCCGAATGGACAGAGGAACTGTCCGAACGGACAGAGGCACTGTCCGGACGGACAGAGGAACTGTCGAAACGGACAGAAGAAATGTCCGAAATGACTGAGGAAATGTCCGAAGGGACAGAGGAACTGTCCGATGGGACAGGGAATTTGTCCAAAGGGACAGGGGTATTGTCCAAAGGGACAGAGGAAATGTCCGAACGGACATTTCTTCTGTCCGTTTGGACAGTTCCTCTGTCCGTTCGGACAGTGCCACTGTCCGTTCGGACAGTTCTTCTGTCCGTTCGGACAGTACGTCTGTTCCTTTGGACAGTACCCCTGTCCCTTTGGACAGTTCCGTAATGTAATGTTTTGTTATGTTATGTTATGTTTTGTGATGTTTTGTTTTGTTTTGTTGTGTTGTATTAAGTTATGTTTTGTTTTTTTATGTTAAGTTTTGCTATGTTATGTTATGTTATGTTATGTTATGTTATGTTATGTAATGTTATGTTATGTTATGTTATGTTATGTTATGTTATGTTATGTTATGTTATGTTATGTTATGTTATGTTTTGTTATGTTTTGTAATGTTAAATTAAATTGTCCAAAGGGACAGAGGAAATGTCCGAACGGACATTTCTTCTGTCCGTTCGGACAGTTCCTCTGTCCGTTCGGACAGTTCCTCTGTCCGTTCGGACATTTCCTCTGTCCGTTCGGACAGTTCCTCTGTCCGTTCGGACAGTTCCTCTGTCCTTTCGGACAGTTCCTCTGTCCGTTCGGACAGTTCCTCTGTCCGTTCGGACAGTTCCTCTGTCCCTTTGGACAGTACCCCTGTCCCTTTGGAAAGTTCCATAATGTTATGTTTTGTTATATTATGTTATGTTATGTTATGTTTTGTTTTGTTATTTTATGTTATGTTATGTTATGTTATGTTATGTTATGTTATGTTATGTTATGTTATGTTTTGTTATGTTATGTTATATTATGTAATGTTATGTTATGTCATGTTTTGTTATGGTATTACATTACATAACATAACATAACGGTACATTAAATAACATAACACAACATAACATAACAAAACAAAACATTATACAATACAACATAATAAAACACAACATAACAAAACATAACATAACATAACAAAACATAACATTACGGAACTTTCCAAAGGGACAGGGGTACTGTCCAAAGGGACAGAGGAACTGTCCGAACGGACAGAGGAACTGTCCGAACGGACAGAGGCACTGTCCGGACTGACAGAGGAACTGTCCGAACGGACAGAAGAAATGTCCGAAATGACTGAGGAAATGTCCGAAGGGACAGAGGAACTGTCCGATGGGACAGGGAATTTGTCCAAAGGGACAGGGGTATTGTCCAAAGGGACAGAGGAAATGTCCGAACGGACATTTCTTCTGTCCGTTCGGACAGTTCCTCTGTCCGTTCGGACAATTCCTCTGTCCGTTCGGACATTTCCTCTGTCCGTTCGGACAGTACCCCTGTCCCTTTGGACAGTTCCGTAATGTTATGTTTTGTTATATTATGTTATGTTATGTTATGTTATGTTTTGTTATGTCATCTTATGTTATTTTATGTAATGTAATGTTATGTTATGTTATGTTATGTTATGTTATGTTATGTTATGTTATGTTATGTTATGTTATGTTATGTTATGTTATGTTATGTTATGTTATATTATGTTATGTTATGTTATGTTATGTTATGGTATGGTATGCTATGCTATGCTATGTTATGTGATGTTATGATATGTTATGTTATGTTATTTTATGTTATGTTATGTTATGTTATGTTATGTTATGTAATGTTATGTTTTGTTATGTTATGTTATGTTATGTTATGTTATGTTATGTTATGTTATGTTATGTTATGTTATGTTATGTTATGTTATGTTATGTTATGTTATGTTATGTTATGTTATGTTATGTTATGTTATGTTATTTTTGTTATGTTTTGTAATGTTATGTTTTGTTATGTTATGTTATGTTATGTTTTGTTTTGTTTTGTTTTGTTATGTTGTGTTGTGTTGTGTGTTATGTTATGTTATGTTATGTTATGTTTTGTTATGTTTTGTAATGTGATGTTATGTTATGTTATGTTATGTTATGTTATGTAATGTTATGTTTTGTTATGTTATGTTATGTTATTTTATGTAATTTTATGTTATGTTATGTTATGTTATGTTATGTTATGTTATGTTATGTTATGTAATGTTATGTAATGTTATGTTTTGTTATGTTATGTTATGTTATTTTATGTAATTTTATGTTATGTTATGTTATGTTATGTTATGTTTTGTTATGTTATGTTATGTTATGTTATGTTATGTTATGTTATGTTATGTTATGTTATGTTATGTTATGTTATGTTATGTTATGTTTTGTAATGTTATGTTATGTTATGTTATGTTATGTTATGTTATGTTTTGTTTTGTTTTGTTATGTTGTGTTGTGTTGTGTGATGATATGTTATGTTTTGTTATGTTTCGATTTGATATGTTATGTTATGTTTTGTTTTGTAATGTTATGTTATGTTATGATATGTTATGTTATGTTATGTTATGTTTTGTTATGTTATGTTATGTTATGTTATGTTATGTTATGTTATGTTATGTTATGTTATGTTATGTTATGTTATGTAATGTTATGTTATGTTATGTTATGTTATGTTATGTTATGTTATGTTATGTTATGTTATGTTATGTTATGTTATGTTATGTTATGTTATGTTATGTTATGTTATGTTATGTTATGTTATGTTATGTTATGATTTGTAATGTTTCGTAATGTTATGTTATGTTATGTTATGTAATGTTATGTTATGTCATGTTTTGTTATGGTATTATTACATAACATAACATAACGGTACATTAAATAACATAACACAACATAACATAACATAACAAAACATTATACAATACAACATAATAAAACACAACATAACAAAACATAACATAACATAACAAAACATAACATTACGGAACTTTCCAAAGGGACAGGGGTACTGTCCAAAGGGACAGAGGAACTGTCCGAACGGACAGAGGAACTGTCCGAAAGGACAGAGGCACTGTCCGGACGGACAGTACCCCTGTCCCTTTGGAAAGTTCCGTAATGTTATGTTTTGATATGTTATGTTATGTTTTGTTATGTTGTGTTTTATTATGTTGTATTGTATATGTAACATAACAAAACATAACATAACATATCAAAGCGAAACATAACAAAACATAACATATCATCACACAACCAACACAACCTAACAAAACAAAACATAACATAACATAACAAAACATAACATTACGGAACTGTCCAAAGGGACAGGGGTACTGTCCAAAGGGACAGAGGAACTGTCCGAATGGACAGAGGAACTGTCCGAACGGACAGAGGCACTGTCCGGACGGACAGAGGAACTGTCGAAACGGACAGAAGAAATGTCCGAAATGACTGAGGAAATGTCCGAAGGGACAGAGGAACTGTCCGATGGGACAGGGAATTTGTCCAAAGGGACAGGGGTATTGTCCAAAGGGACAGAGGAAATGTCCGAACGGACATTTCTTCTGTCCGTTTGGACAGTTCCTCTGTCCGTTCGGACAGTGCCACTGTCCGTTCGGACAGTTCTTCTGTCCGTTCGGACAGTACGTCTGTTCCTTTGGACAGTACCCCTGTCCCTTTGGACAGTTCCGTAATGTAATGTTTTGTTATGTTATGTTATGTTTTGTGATGTTTTGTTTTGTTTTGTTGTGTTGTATTAAGTTATGTTTTGTTTTTTTTATGTTAAGTTTTGCTATGTTATGTTATGTTATGTTATGTTATGTTATGTTATGTAATGTTATGTTATGTTATGTTATGTTATGTTATGTTATGTTATGTTATGTTATGTTATGTTATGTTTTGTTATGTTATGTAATGATAAATTAAATTGTCCAAGGGACAGAGGAAATGTCCGAACGGACATTTCTTCTGTCCGTTCGGACAGTTCCTCTGTCCGTTCGGACAGTTCCTCTGTCCGTTCGGACATTTCCTCTGTCCGTTCGGACAGTTCCTCTGTCCGTTCGGACAGTTCCTCTGTCCTTTCGGACAGTTCCTCTGTCCGTTCGGACAGTTCCTCTGTCCGTTCGGACAGTTCCTCTGTCCCTTTGGACAGTACCCCTGTCCCTTTGGAAAGTTCCATAATGTTATGTTTTGTTATATTATGTTATGTTATGTTATGTTTTGTTTTGTTATTTTATGTTATGTTATGTTATGTTATGTTATGTAATGTTATGTTATGTTTTGTTATGTTATGTTATATAATGTAATGTTATGTTATGTCATGTTTTGTTATGGTATTACATTACATAACATAACATAACGGTACATTAAATAACATAACACAACATAACATAACATAACAAAACATTATACAATACAACATAATAAAACACAACATAACAAAACATAACATAACATAACAAAACATAACATTACGGAACTTTCCAAAGGGACAGGGGTACTGTCCAAAGGGACAGAGGAACTGTCCGAACGGACAGAGGAACTGTCCGAACGGACAGAGGCACTGTCCGGACTGACAGAGGAACTGTCCAAACGGACAGAAGAAATGTCCGTTCGGACATTTCCTCTGTCCCTTTGGACAATACCCCTGTCCCTTTGGACAAATTCCCTGTCCCATCGGACAGTTCCTCTGTCCCTTCGGACATCAGTCATTTCGGACATTTCTTCTGTCCGTTCGGACAGGTTCTCTGTCCGTCCGGACAGTGCCTCTGTCCGTTCGAACAGTTCCTCTGTCCGTTCGGACAGTTCCTCTGTCCCTTTGGACAGTACCCCTGTCCCTTTGGAAAGTTCCGTAATGTTATGTTTTGTTATATTATGTTATGTTTTGTTATGTTGTGTTTTATTATGTTGTATTGTATAATGTTTTGTTATGTTATGTTATGTTGTGTTATGTTATTTAATGTACCGTTATGTTATGTTATGTAATGTAATACCATAACAAAACATGACATAACATAACATTACAAAACATAACATAACATAACATAACATAACATAAAAAAATAACAATCATTCATAACATTCGTCACATAACATTATGTAATGTTACATAACATAACATAACATTACAAAACAAAACATAACATAACATATCAAATCGAAACATAACAAAACATAACATATCATCACACAACACAACACAACATAACAAAACAAAACAAAACAAAACATAACATAACATAACATAACATAACATAACAATACAAAACATAACAAAACATAACATAACATAACATAACATAACATAACATAACATAACATAACATAACATAACATAACATAACATAACAAAACATAACATAACATAACATAACATAACATAACATTACATTACATAAAATAACATAAGATAACATAACAAAACATAACATAACATAACATAACATAACATAATATAACAAAACATAACATTACGGAACTGTCCAAAGGGACAGGGGTACTGTCCGAACGGACAGAGGAAATGTCCGAACCAACAGAGGAATTGTCCGAACGGACAGAGGAACTGTCCGAACGGACAGAAGAAATATCCGTTCGGACATTTCCTCTGTCCCTTTGGACAATACCCCTGTCCCTTTGGACAAATTCCCTGTCCCATCGGACAGTTCCTCTGTCCCTTCGGACATTTCCTCAGTAGTTCCTCTGTCCGTCCGGACAGTGCCTCTGTCCGTTCAGACAGTTCCTCTGTCCGTTCGGACAGTTCCTCTGTCCCTTTGGACAGTACCCCTGTCCCTTTGGAAAGTTCCGTAATGTTATGTTTTGTTATGTTGTGTTTTATTATGTTGTATTGTATAATGTTTTGTTATGTTATGTTATGTTGTGTTATGTTATTTAATGTACCGTTATGTTATGTTATGTAATGTAATACCATAACAAAACATGACATAACATAACATAACATAACATAACATAACATATCATAACATAAAAAAATAACATTCATTCATAACATTCGTCACATAACATTATGTAATAATACATAACATAACATAACATTACAAAACAAAACATAACATAACATATCAAATCGAAACATAACAAACATAATCATCACACAACACAACACAACATAACAAAACAAAACAAAACATAACATAACATAACAAAACATAACATTACGGAACTGTCCAAAGGGACAGGGGTACTGTCCAAAGGGACAGAGGAACTGTCCGAATGGACAGAGGAACTGTCCGAACGGACAGAGGCACTGTCCGGACGGACAGAGGAACTGTCGAAACGGACAGAAGAAATGTCCGAAATGACTGAGGAAATGTCCGAAGGGACAGAGGAACTGTCCGATGGGACAGGGAATTTGTCCAAAGGGACAGGGGTATTGTCCAAAGGGACAGAGGAAATGTCCGAACGGACATTTCTTCTGTCCGTTTGGACAGTTCCTCTGTCCGTTCGGACAGTGCCACTGTCCGTTCGGACAGTTCTTCTGTCCGTTCGGACAGTACGTCTGTTCTTTGGACAGTACCCCTGTCCCTTTGGACAGTTCCGTAATGTAATGTTTTGTTATGTTATGTTATGTTTTGTGATGTTTTGTTTTGTTTTGTTGTGTTGTATTAAGTTATGTTTTGTTTTTTTATGTTAAGTTTTGTTATGTTATGTTATGTTATGTTATGTTATGTTATGTTATGTTATGTTATGTTATGTTATGTTATGTTATGTTATGTTATGTTATGTTATGTTATGTTATGTTTGTTATGTTATGTTATGTTATGTTTTGTTATGTTTTGTAATGTTAAATTAAATTGTCCAAAGGGACAGAGGAAATGTCCGAACGGACATTTCTTCTGTCCGTTCGGACAGTTCCTCTGTCCGTTCGGACAGTTCCTCTGTCCGTTCGGACATTTCCTCTGTCCGTTCGGACAGTTCCTCTGTCCGTTCGGACAGTTCCTCTGTCCTTTCGGACAGTTCCTCTGTCCGTTCGGACAGTTCCTCTGTCCGTTCGGACAGTTCCTCTGTCCCTTTGGACAGTACCCCTGTCCCTTTGGAAAGTTCCATAATGTTATGTTTTGTTATATTATGTTATGTTATGTTTTGTTTTGTTATTTTATGTTATGTTATGTTATGTTATGTTATGTTATGTTATGTTATGTTTTGTTATGTTATGTTATGTATGTAATGTTATGTTATGTCATGTTTTGTTATGGTATTACATTACATAACATAACATAACGGTCCATTAAATAACATAACGCAACATAACATAACATAACAAAACATTATACAATACAACATAATAAAACACAACATAACAAAACATAACATAATATAACAAAACATAACATTACGGAACTTTCCAAAGGGACAGGGGTACTGTCCAAAGGGACAGAGGAACTGTCCGAACGGACAGAGGAACTGTTCGAACGGACAGAGGCACTGTCCGGACGGACAGAGGAACTGTCCGAACGGACAGAAGAAATGTCCGAAATGACTGAGGAAATGTCCGAAGGGACAGAGGAACTGTCCGATGGGACAGGGAATTTGTCCAAAGGGACAGGGGTATTGTCCAAAGGGACAGAGGAAATGTCCGAACGGACATTTCTTCTGTCCGTTCGGACAGTTCCTCTGTCCGTTCGGACAATTCCTCTGTCCGTTCGGACATTTCCTCTGTCCGTTCGGACAGTACCCCTGTCCCTTTGGACAGTTCCGTAATGTTATGTTTTGTTATATTATGTTATGTTATGTTATGTTATGTTTTGTTATGTCATCTTATGTTATTTTATGTAATGTAATGTTATGTTATGTTATGTTATGTTATGTTATGTTATGTTATGTTATGTTATGTTATGTTAGTTATGTTATGTTATGTTATGTTATGTTATGTTTTGTTATGGTATGGTATGCTATGCTATGCTATGTTATGTGTATGTTATGTTATGTTAGTTTATGTTATGTTATGTTATGTTATGTTATGTTATGTTATGTTATGTTATGTTATGTTATGTTATGTTATGTTATGTTATGTTATGTTATGTTATGTTTATGTTATGTTAGTTATGTTATGTTATGTTATGTTATGTTATGTTATGTTATGTTATGTTATGTTATGTTATGTTATGTTATGTTATGTTATGTTATGTTATGTTATGTTTATGTTATGTTATGTATGTTATGTTATGTTTTGTATGTTTGTAATGTTATGTTATGTTATGTTATGTTATGTTTGTTTTGTTTTGTTATGTTGTATGTTATGTTATGTTATGTAATGTTATGTTATGTTTTGTAATGTTTTGTAATGTTATGTTATGTTATGTTATGTTATGTTTTGTTTTGTTTTGTTATGTTGTGTTGTGTTGTGTGATGATATGTTATGTTTTGTTATGTTTCGATTTGATATGTTATGTTATGTTTTGTTTTGTAATGTTATGTTATGTTATGTAACATTACATAATGTTATGTGACGAATGTTATGAATGAATGTTATTTTTTTATGTTATGATATGTTATGTTATGTTATGTTATGTAATGTTATGTTATGTCATGTTTTGTTATGGTATTATTACATAACATAACATAACGGTACATTAAATAACATAACACAACATAACATAACATAACAAAACATTATACAATACAACATAATAAAACACAACATAACAAAACATAACATAACATAACAAAACATAACATTACGGAACTTTCCAAAGGGACAGGGGTACTGTCCAAAGGGACAGAGGAACTGTCCGAACGGACAGAGGAACTGTCCGAAAGGACAGAGGCACTGTCCGGACGGACAGTACCCCTGTCCCTTTGGAAAGTTCCGTAATGTTATGTTTTGATATGTTATGTTATGTTTTGTTATGTTGTGTTTTATTATGTTGTATTGTATATGTAACATAACAAAACATAACATAACATATCAAAGCGAAACATAACAAAACATAACATATCATCACACAACCAACACAACCTAACAAAACAAAACAT